>APFE030599701.1:101517-129372 GCA_000404065.3 Pinus taeda
GGTTAAAACCCTCAGAGAGGGAAACAGTCCACGGCCTGCGCCAACGTGGCTACTACAGGCAATTTATTAATAAAAGAATGAAAATTTACATAAGCTTCTCTCATGCATAGTGAACCTACAAATGACCCTCCATGCGCTTTAAATAGAATTCATGGACCAATCGGGTGTCAAGCCACGGATCAAGTGTCGGTAATACCGAGGAGAGAATGAACCGTCGGATCACTACATATCGTGACCGTCAGATTGTAAGTTACAAAATATACAATGGTAAAGAAACACACTTTACCTAACTCTATACCTAACTCTATACTAGACCAAGTTGAACTTAACTATTTCCTATGTGTCGGAATATCCTAACAATATGCGTTGATTACGCTCGATCCAGACTACCTAGACGATGAACCTCGGAATCAAATTCCAGGTCATTTTCACCACCTCATGTTTCGTATATTGCACCTTCCATTTCTTTGTTTGTTGTATGTTATCCTTGTTTCTATCTGTTTGTTGAAATATGAAGGCCAACCAATCCTAAAGGGTCTCCGTATAGTTGTAGGTGTTAAGTAGATGATTAAGGTTTTCCTCTGCATTTTCACAGAGACAACACCAGGATGTACATGTATATCCTCTCTGTATAAGATTGTTCCAAGTTAGAACCTTCCTTTGTAAAATCAACAACATAAAATTTTTAATTTTAGGCCAGTGTGGAGCCACCCATATTTTCCGCCATGATGGATCATTGAAATCAGTATGTTCCATATTGAGATATGCTTTGGCTTCCTTAAGGTTGAACTCCCCTCCTTCCTTTTTACCTCACCTAAGATGGTCTTGATCGTTATTAAACAAAATTTGTCTTTGGCTCAGTTCCTCCATTATGTTCTAAGTGGCTAAGTCATTTGGGCCTGGCTGTCAAAAGATGTTCAGATTCCATCATCTCTATTTGTTATTATTCATCAATGTTCTCAGAATTGGTGGGCTTCTCTATACCCTTGGTTGTTTTTGCTTCATTGGAAGGGATGCCATTCCTCTCTACCTAAATTTGGTTGTTGCTTCCAAGAATATTCCCAAGAAAAGCCTTCTTTTCCATTTCTTATTTCCAAAAAATTCTGTTGTTGTATGGTGCCTCTATTATTCCATTCTTCTAAATATCTGACCAATGGATTGCACCTGAGAACCTGACTAGGTATTTTGTTTGGTAGCTAGGAGCATATTTTGATTTCCACAATTTCGCCTATGGTGTTGACCCCCCTTTTAACCATGTTCACCATAATTTTGATCCATTTTCTCTGCTAGTTATTTATGGATCTTGAAGACCAAGGCATATTACATCTTTCAGTTTACATATAGTATTACAAGGCACTAATTCCCATTTTCATTTTTCCCTCTGCCCCTTGCCACAGAAAGCTCCTTTGAACTTCTTTGATCTTTTGAAGCACTCCCTTAGGAGAGGGAAGGATAGATAACATGTAACTTGAGATATCTTGAAGAATCTCCTTTCTTAGGACCAATTGACTAGCCAAGTTTAAGGCTATTTCCATCCATCGTTTAACCCTATCCTCGAGGTTTGAGATAGATTTCTCCCAATTGGACTTCTTCCAAGCTTGCACCATTAGAGGGACATATAGGTACTTTGATGGGAGGGATTTTCTTTGGAAGCCTAAGATAGTTGTTAAATTCCTCCAGATAGCAATATGAGTGTTAAACAAAAAAAAATCATGAAATTGGATAGATTGGTATCCATACCTGAAGCAGAAGTAAAGGTATCTAGGATCAATTGGAATGAACGAGCCTCCTTCATTGTGGGAATGCCATGCAACATAGTATCATTAATGAATTGTTAGTGTTTTGTTGCCTGACCTTCCTCAATGTTCTAGGTGGATATTGGTGGCCACCCACCTATTGTAGCCAAACCTCCAATCGATTTCATTTGTTTCATTGATTATAGCAACATTTACTATTTTTAGTAGTTTTTTTGCGTCCTGAACTTCTGGAGCTATTTTCACCCCCTAAATGGTGTTTTGTTTTAGATCTCAGCAGGCCCATACCTATAGGAAATTTCACGCATAAAATATTGTAGTACTTAGAGAGATATTTCCAACGAGGTATCGTATGCAACAAATGAAGATCATATGACCAAGTTATGACCCCAAGAAGTTGGTTGCCCAAATAACCCCAACGAGGCCCGCAAACTCTTGGAGTTATTGGAGTTTCATCTCATGGGGTTAGGGTTTTGGTTGTTTAGGATTTCCCCTTGTTTTTCAATAATAAAAAGGCCCTTGAACCTCATTGTAACATAGTTCAAAGGCATGTAGCTGCCACGTCTCTTCTCAAAGATAAGCTACCATCGCCTGAGCTAGTTTATTTTCATTTTATGAGTAAGCATTTTTCAGTCTTTTGATATTAATAAAATGATTTTTTATTTCTACTGCATCTTTGTGTTTATGTTTATATCTATAATTTTTTGTGTTCCTACATAAGTTGGGATCAGTGGTATCAGAGCAATTTTCTCTTTCTCTATGTTTCTTTGCAAGTCCCCAAAGAGGTCTGGGTATAAGGAGTAAGGGCTCGAATTGGTCGAACCTTTGCAAGACCAGCCTTGCAAACCCTTATGACCTCCCATTTTGAAAGAAAAGAAAGGCAAGGGAGTAGGATATCCTTTCAAAATATCTCTTGAGGAAGCCCTCGAGTGATAGAGGAATGTGATGATGGATAATCTTTCCCAAATCCTTCAATAACTACCTACAGGTGAGACACCTTCAACCAACATCCACTCTAGAGGTGCCATTCCTTTTAAGGTACAAGTTAACTTTGACATTCCCATATTTGAAGAGCAGGTAGACGTAGATGTCGTAGATAGATGGTTAAATCTTTTGGAAGGATATTTTTCAGTTCATGAATTTTCCAGTTGGGAAAATATTACTTTTACACTCCTCAAATCCATCCCCCGTGTCAAGGATTTGTGGGAAACATACTATGAACAAAAGGACAAGAGTGAATCCTCATTGTTTTCAATCACAACCACTTGGAATTCTTTTCAAGATGCCATCAAGGAACAATATTATGCTATCAAGAGCTATGAAGATAATTACATAAAGTGGATGAGGCTACAGCATGGAAGGGACCAAGATGTGCTAGAGTTCACAAATATTTTTCATACCCTTTGCATGAAGTTGAGTATCAAGGATTCTCAGCAGTATTTGGTAGTCAAGTACTATAGTTGTTTACACAAGTACATATAGAACAAGATGGAGTTCCTGGAACTCTCCTCACTTGGCTCCGCGTATCGATATTGTGTCAAGATCGAGCATAAATTTAAATAGAAGAAGCAAGACATTGGATATGTGAATCCAAATCAAGGGAAAAGTTCCCCCAAACCACAGAAAAAAGGAAAAATCCAAGGCGGGGCAACCTAGGACAACCCGTCAAAGCCATAAGAAAAAAACAACACCATGAAGACAAAGAAGGACAAAGGGAAATTGTGTGAGTTCCATAAGATCCCCACTCATAACACAAGTGACTTATGAGCAAAGAAGTCACTGGTGTCCAAGCTAGAGGCTTCTGAATTAGATGCATGTTCCAACTCTAAGCCAGAAATTGACAAGGGGAATTACATAGGGAATCATATTATTGATGTGTAGCCTAGTGTCACCATTTCCACCACCAAGAACCAAAATATTGAGCACAAAGATGTAGAGGAGTGGGAGCGACACTTCCTCTCACAGATGTGGGTGAAGGGTTATCCGCTGCAGTTCATTGTCGATAGTGGAAGCCGGAAGAACTTCATTTCAGCAGAGGTCGTGAAGCGATTGGGCCTACCATCCACACCACAACCATAACCGTAGACCATCAGGTGGCTTCACCAAGGGTGACATCTCTGCATCAACCAATAGTGTTGTCTTCCATATAACATCAAGACCCTCACGGATGAGATATTGTGTGATGTTGTTCGTCTTGAAGTTTTTGATGTATTATTAGGCCAACCATGCTTATGGAAGTGTCATGTTGTGTATGAGTCTAAGTCTTGCACTGTCATATTTCTTTGGAAAGTAAGTTATACAAGATACGAGAGGTAACACTACCTACCACAATCTCTTTGATCTCCATGAAGAAATGCATTAAGATAATTTCCAAGATTGGGAAAATTGTCTTCCTTATGGTTCACCATTAGGGAAAGAAGAAGATTGTGGCGACATCTGTAGACTCTAGATAAGGCTCCTCCACATAGTAGCAACAAATGGATAAGTTAAAGGAAGAGTACAGGAACATGTTCACCTCACCCACACAGGTACCCCTACATTAGAAAGCCAAACACTCCATTGATCTAACCCTAGGTGCATCGCTACCCAACGAACCGATCTACTGACGCTTTATTATGGAGAATGTTGAAATTAAGAGGTAAATTTAGGACTTGTTGCAGAAAGGGCACATCAGGCCAAGTTCATCACCCTGTGGAAGCTTGATCATATTGGTACATAAGAAATATGGCACCTGGAGACTCTGTATTAACTATCAGGTGTTGAATAAGATCACCATCTAAAAATAGGTATCCAAACCCACAGAGTGATGACCTTTTGGACTAGCTCAAGGGGGTAAAATATTTCATCAAGATTGACTTGAAGTCCAGGTATCATCAGGTACCAATTAAACCCTCTGATGTGTGGAAGACTACCTTCAAATCAAAGAAGGGTCTTTTTGAATGGTTGGTCATGCCTTTCAAGTTGAATAATGCCATTGCAACCTTCATGCAGCTGATGGAAGACATCTTGTGGCCCATTAACAACTCGTTTGTGGTAGTGTACCTAGAACACATCTTGATCTTCAACCAGATTTGGGAACAACACATACACCATATCCAACAGGTCCTCCAAACCCTGCGACAGCACAAATTGTGTGCCAATTTGGAGAAATGCACTTTTGGTCTTACCCAGGTTCAATATCTAAGGGAAATCATTAATGAACGAGGTGTGCCTATGGAGCTAGGCAAGATACAAGTTATTTGATATTTGCTAGCCCCAAGAAATCTAACATAACTCTATAGCTTTCTGGGCCTTTCCAATTTCCATCGTAGGTTTGTGTTGGGATTCTCTCATATCACTTGGCCTTTGAGTCAAGTCAGCAAGGGAGGAGCAAAGAAAAATTTATTTTGTTCTGAATCCCAATAGAAGACATTTGTCAGGTTGAACCATCACGTTTGCTCTACACTAGTGCTCACATTACTATAATTGCAACAACCATTTGAAATTGAGATAGATGCCTACGACTATGTTATTGGTGCAGTTATTACCCAGTAGGGGCACCTAGTGGCATATCATAGTGAGACGATTTTAGAGACAGTCTGAAATTTTCCCACTTATGACAAAGATATGTATTCTATTATGCAGACCTACCAACAGTGGAAGTATTACCTTTAGGGGAAGGAAATAATCATCCACATAGACCACCAACCCCTGTAGTTCATACATACATAAGGGAAGTTACATAATGATCGCCATAAGAAATTAGCAACATATCTGGAATTGTTCCATTTTAACATCAAGTAGAAGAAGGGTAGCACCAATAATGTTGCATACTGTCTCAGCCAACCACCAGTCATGGCGCTAACCACTTTGCTTGACTCTTATGGAAATGAGACTTCTGGGTGGCTGCATCCTTACAATAGTGATCCAAAAGTCGACAATGCCTACCAGATGTGCCTAGAAGGCAAGAAAGTTCCAAATTTTCACCTCCAGCACACACTGTTATGCCACCTGGGATACCTATGTGTTCCTACAAGTGGGCGAGCCAAGATGATTTGAGAGGTGCATTATAGTTGGCTTGTTGGCTACTTTGAAATAGAGAAAGCATTGGCAATGATGAAAAAGTATTTTTATTGGTCGAATCTTCAAGAGGATGTTGGGAGGTACATCAGATCCTACGCTGTCTATGCCATTGCCAAACCAAGTATCAAGAAGAAAGACATATATACCCCTCTTCCTACTCCTATTTGGCCTTGGGAATCCATCTCCATGGATTACATGTTAGGCCTTCCTTCTACTAAGCATGGAAATGACTATGTGTTCATGGTCATCGACATATTCTCTAAGATGGCCATTTTAGCGGCCTACAAGAAGAGTATCACAATAGAAGCCACTAATAAGCTCTTCTTTGAATGAGTGTGGGTGAATGTTTGGATCCCATAGCCCATTATCTCAGATTGGGATAGAAATTTCCTAATTACATTTTGGTTAAGCCTCTAGTTGATGTTGGATACAAATCTCATTAAGTCCACTGCCTTCCACCCCCAAATTGATGGCCAAATAGTGGTCATCAATAGGATGATTGTGCACATTTTTCGCATGTACAATTTGAAGCATCCAAGAACATGGGATAAAATCCTCCCCTATGTTAAGCACTATTAAAATTGAGCTCTCCATAGCTCCACTGGACATAACCCTTTTCAGGTGGGGTTATGATTCTAGCCACTATGTCCCATTGATGTGACCATACCATTTGAAGCTACTCAAGCAGATTTGGCTCATGTCTAATCTGAAGTTGATCGAGCTAACAACTTTATTGAGTGTATTCATCACATCCTCCAGCAGGTCCATAACATATTGGACAAAGCCAATGGTAAGTACAAGCAATGTCATGATCAACGTTGAGTGCCACACAAGTTCGAGGTGGGTGATAAAGTTTTGTTACATTTGAAAATGGAGTACCTCCTTGGGCCCCACCGCAAGCTTCACCCACTCTGATATGGGTTGTACACCATCACCAAGGTTGTAGAGGATAATTCCTTTGAAATCATCATTTCATCGTTACTTGGTGTACACCCAGTATTCAATGTGGATTGGTTGTGACCATACTTTCCTCCATTATTCGACACATCCCACACTGTGTAGCAGCTAACACCAAAAAAGCTCAACCCAAGATGCATTGAGGAGGCCAAAAATAGGAGGATCATGGACACACAGATAAAGAATACTCACCAATAGAGGATCCATCTATATTGAGTTGTCAAAGCAAGCTAACTCCTTCACTAGGGCAAGTGGTTCACTAGGGACCAAGTTCAACAACAATTTCCTCACCTCTTGGAGGCTCTGCACACAATGGGAACCATTTCTTCCTAAGGGGGGACATATGATCCAGGTGGATATTGGTGGCCACCCACCTATTCCACATAGACATCCATTCAATTTCATTTGTTTCCTTGATTATAGCAACATTTACTATTTTTAGTAGTTTTTTGGGTCCTAAACTTCTGGAGTTGTTTTGACCCCCTAAAAGACATTTTTTTTAGGTGCACAATAAGTCCATGGTCGTAGGCAAGGGCCTATGGAAAATATTATAATACTTAGAGAGATATTTCCAAGAAGGTATTGTACGCGCCAAACAAAGATCATATGACCAAGTTACAACCTTAAGAAGTTGGTTGCCCAACTAACCCCAATGAGGCTCACAAACTCTTGGTGTTTCATCTCTTGGGGTTAGGGTTTTAGTTTTTTAGGGTTTTGCATTGATTTTCAATAATAAAATGTCCTTTGAGCCTCATTGTAACACATTTCAGAGGCATGTAGCCGCCACATCACTTCTCAGAGATAAGTTGCCATCGCCCAAGCTAGTTTATTTCCATTCTGTATGTAAGTATTTTTTAGTCCTTTCATATTAATTAAATGAAGTTTTATTTATATTGTATCTCTGTGTTTATGGTTATATCTATATTTTGTTGTGTTCCTACATAAGTCTAGATCACTCATGCAACTTGAGGCCCTTTATATCGCCTTCTCTACTTACCACAATAATCGCCCTCCACGGGCCTTCCATCATTATGTTAAATAGAAAGGGAGAAATGGGGTCCCCTTTTTGTATTCCTCTAGACAAAAAGAAAGGTTTTGTTAGGGCTCCATTAACCAAGATTGAAAAACTTGAGGATGAGACCAGGGCCATAATCCAACTGATACATCACTGATCAAAACCAAACGCCCCTTTTTCTGGGTCTTCAACGAGTGAGCTATCTCATGTGAAAGAATCACATTATCATAAAATTTATCTCCCCTCAACAAAACAATATTGTTCTATTGAGATCAAACATGGAAGAATTGTTTTCACTCTATTTGATGCTACTTTGGATATGATCTTGTATGGAACATTATATAGGGCTATTGGCCTAAATTTCTCGAGAGTGTTGGCCCTTTCATTGTTCAGAATGAGGGAAATAAAATCCGAATTTAAGGCCTTCAGAATAGTTGATGGATCTTGTGAATATACTACCTCATAAATATATTGTTTAACTACATCCCAACACAGTTTAAAGAAATTAATAGTAAATTCATTCGACCTAGGGGATTTTCCATTTGGCATTTCATTCATGGCCTGGGCCACTTATTCCATCTAAACCACCTTATTCAAATTTTTATTGTGTTCCTTCATGATAAACCTAGGGATATGCCTAATGATTCTTTGGATATTCTCTTGTCTATCCACTTGAGGCTATTCTGCTATATTTTGGAAGTGCTAAACTAGGACTTTCCCAATATCCTGACGTTCTTTATAAGTATTCCCCCTCTCATCCTTAATTCTAAGAATCTGATTGGAATTTCTATGTTCAATTGTTGAGTAGTGAAATAACTATGTGTTATTCTCACCCTCCCGGAGCCATAACACTTGAGACCCCTGTCTCCATAGAATTTCCTACTATTTGCACATTTCCTCCCATTGTTTTAGTAGTTACATCTCCTCTTTGCTACTTCCATCCGAGTAGCCTTCTATGATCAACTTTTGTTGTAATGTTTCCATATTTTGTTCCAATTCCCTTTTTTCTTGGAAGATGTTACCAAATTCTAACTTATTTCACTACTTGAATTTTAATTTTATATATTTTAACATTTCCTGTAAGATGTACCTCTTAGAGCCCCTAACTGGGATTTTTTCAACCCACCATCTTTTAATATTCTCCATATAGGCAATGTGATCCAACCAGAAGGCCTCAAATCTGAAAGGATTATTTTTGGTAGTACCTAACATTGCGATCATTAATATCGCCGGCCACTGATCTAATCCTCCATAGGGAAGGATATTTTCTTCCGAGTATATCCCTTGCATCAGCAGATCCTCCAAAATTAAAAACGTTTCAAGCCTAGACACAACTTGATGCTACCCCTCGCGCTTATTATTCCATGTAAAGTAACCATTGCCAATTTCCATGTCAATAAGATTGACCTCCTCAATGAATTCCTTAAAGGCTTCAACATCTCTTTCTATACACCATTTGCCCACTTTTTTTCTCTAATAGAGAGGTAATGAAATTGAGGTCCCCCCTCCAACACGCAAGGGAGGTGGCCTTTCCTAGTTTTTATCTCTCTTAAATCTTGAAGGAATTTGATCTTGTCCTCTGTTCTTCGAGGACCATACGTATTCGTAAAAATTAGTGATCCTTGAGTCCCTATAACCTGCATTTCCAATGATAAGTAGGATCTCATCCCTTTTGCATCAAGTAAGACCATGGTTTGGGGGTCCCAACCAATCATTATTCCCCCTGCGGATCCATGCACTATGACCTTCATTATCTCAAACCTCCTCCCCAATTTCCTACTTAATACCTTAATTTTTTCTTCTGAGCACTTTGTTGCTTGTAGAAAAATAATATTTAATTGTTCTATTTAATCTTCTTTTTAAGCATTATTTGTTTCCTAAGGTTGTTGATGCCTCTTATATTCCATGTTAAAACTTTCATTATTTAAGTACGCTGAAGGGGTTGCGAGCTTAACACTCTCATCTTACTTGAATTAACTAGCATGGATCCTAGCTACCGAAGGGAAACACTATTAGACTTCCTTCCTCTTTTCCAATAGTTGTTTTGTGGTGCCAAAACTGTCTAAGATCCCAATGCCTTCACTCCCACCTTGACTATCTATGGATGTGATATTTTTGACTTGCTATTTTATTTTCTTCTCTCATCAAGTATAGGTATTGAATCCTATCCATTTGCTCAGTTGGGATGGCCTTCAGTCCCTGTTTTCTCACTTGTTCAACCATATTCTAGAGTTTGGTTCCTTCCATTTCTACTATTTCATGCAACTTTTTTTCCTTTATTCCTACCTCTCTTGGAGTCATCTCTGCACATCCCTCAAAATCCTTCAATAAATCTAGGATACCCGCCTACTGCCCAATATCTTTTGTTGGATGCAATAGTTCTTCCTCTTTACCTTCTTCTTTCTCCTCTTTTTTCTCTTCTTCTACCCCATTAGTATTTGGGTTCTCTTCTAATAATATTTCAAATCTATTTCTTTTGGCTTTTCTCCATCCCTAGTTCCTCTGTTTTTGTCTTCAATTTGTACTTTGCCTTGGGTTAGGTCTTACAAATCCATATGCATCCTTTCATTCCGATTCTTTTCCTTTCTTTTCTGTTTTTTTCAGAGGGAATTCCCATATCAAGTGGTCGTGTTCATGACATCTTTTTCATCTTAATAGAATATGCTCATAGTGCATAGATTGTAACCATATTTCGTCCTTGAACTCTAGTTCGACTGCTTCAGGTAGGGCTCCATAGACATCCATTTCCACACAGAGTTTTGCATACAATGTGTATCTTCCTTGTAGCATTTCCTATGATATTTTAATAAACTTCCCCAATGTATCTCCTATCAATTTCAGGGTTGAAGGTAGTTAATAACCCAGAGATAGGGAGTACAACCTAACCCAAAAATGCGAATCTAGTAAAGGTCTCCTTCTCCAAGGTAAAATTCTTCTTCCATGGCCACATGTATAAGCCAACTGATACAAAGAAGTAGGGAACACTGTCAAAGATTCGGTCTCTATCCTCCATATTGGAAAAGACCACCGTAAAAAATCCTTTGGACCCTAGATGTAGCTCTATCTCACCTCTTGGTTTCCAATGATGTTTAATCTACTCAGATAATGATTTTTTGTGGGATGAAGGCTCATAAACTTGCATATGAAAACATATAATTTGATGCGATTCCTAAAGCCCTGAGTCTTTAGATCAATGATTAATGTTGTTGGGATTATCATTATTTTTGGCTTACACGACCCCGAAGGTCCTGTTATCACAAAATCAAGCACTGAAGGGCTGCTGATCAGGTAGACTCTGTGTAACTGTTTCAGACCAATCTTTTGACTAAGGATTAGCCTCCCTAGCCTGAGAGGGCTCTCTCAAACAAAAGTTATTGATTTTGATTGTTGATAAGAGGGATAACTCTTGTAAAGTAAATTTAATAAACATGTTGGTTGGACAGACATTACAAAGACTTCCATTGGGCTTATGGAGTTGATCATATTCAGAACTATAACACTGCTCATGCATAGAAGTCAGGGCATGTAATGTTTAAATACTCAAAACAACATCTCATAGAAACCTCAGCTTACAAATACACAAAGGAAATCAGAGCAGCATAAGTGAATTATGAGTGATTGTGTATTCATACAACTGTAAAAAAATTAAACATAAAGCAAAACCACATATCTTGAGCATTTGAAACACTGTAAGAATCCTGAGAAGATAAGCAGCAAATTATATTACTAAACTAGGTTTTTACACAAGCCAAAGCAATACTCTGTTTCTCAAAATATCCAACCCTTGTTACAAAGATGATTCAGCTATATATAGAAACATGACTCTAACTACTTTGAGCTTCCTCCTCCAGCATGAGGGGAGCTCGATGACTGCCACTAATGACACCTATCTGCTTTTAACAAATTATTTAATACAACAACCACTAACAGAAGTTCTAAAGAGTTCTAATTTGGTTAAAACTCTAATTCTATCTTCTTCATAAATTGATTCCTCCTTTCAGCTTTGACACTTGGCTTCCTCTTCGTTTGGCTGAGATGGCATGAGATGAGCAATTAATGTCCCACGTTGGCTTGGGATACTGAAGGCTTTGATCTGCTCCGTGTTGGCTGAGAATATCCCTAAATTTTCGGTTCTGGTTCCCCATCACTGAGTATGCAGCAGTAGGTACTTTAAGTCTTTAATAACCCAAGAATATAGGGCATTACCACATTACTAATATGCTGGAGGCTTCTTTGATGGACAGGTGTGCCAACCAAAACTTCTTGTATGCAGCTCCCTCAAAACTCTAATCACCGAGAATAAAGTGGCTTTATAACCAAAAATCTTAAACTTAGGTTAAAAGATTTCACCTTTTGTTAAAGGTACACCTGACATATGTTGAATGGCTGTAGCAGCTTGCTTTGATCCCTTTCATGTCACTGAGGTGTTCCCTTTGCAAATTTCTGATTCTTTCATCAAACTGTTTGCCTCTGTTTTTTTAAAATAACACCTACAACAGTTTCTCTTTCCCCTAAGATTTTACTGCTTTGACACTTGATTTCAAAACTCCTTTTGACCATGGATGTGCATAACAGGGTCTGCATGCCTTCAAAATACTGAAACTAAACAAAATTTGACAAAACTTAAAGCAACACCTTTCTTGGAATCAACAACTTCATTTAGCAGCTAATTTACTTAGCTGTGCCTTCAAGTCTGCAACCTCTTTTTTCATGGCTTTGTTTTCAGCTCTTAAATGCATGTTTGTCTTTTTGATGACTTTGGCCTGTTTGAGAGCTGGAACTGTCCGTGTGTAAACATCAGCCACTGAATCCACCTGGCCTACTAGGTTTTTGCTTCCTTTCAACAAAACTCTTCGATAATTTGCATACCTAACTGCAACCTCTTTGGTGGCACTCTTCATCTTAGCAATTTCAATTTCAGTTGCCTCCAACTGGTCCTTTATGGCTATAATATTTCCTCCTTGGGAAATGATGACTTTTTTATTTGAGCCTTTTTTCTTGATTTCCTCTGCCTCCTCTGTTCTGGGCAATTCCTCAGATACCTCTGTTCTAGGCAGTTTCTCAGCTTCCCTTGCTTTCTTTCTTGTGAGAGGTCTTCTTGGTTTGAATATAAATTCATCCCCTAGTTCATCAAACCTCAGTCTTTTTGAAGCCCTAGATTTCTTAGTGCTTTTCGGTGTTGACTGTGTCAAGTCAATGTGCATTGGTTCAACTTGCTCAAACTCAATGGCCTCCAACAAATAACTCAAACTGGCCTTAGATACAGGGCTTTCCTCAACAGCCAATGCTTTTCCTTTTTCTTTGCTTATTTGACTCCTTGTCTTCACCCTTGACACTATTTCAGATTCATTTGGTCCAGGTACAGTCTTCTTCTGCTGAGCTTCTTCTTTTGCTAATGGCTGAGGTTGTTCTTTAATAACCAGTGGCTTGACCAACTTTCTTAACTGTGACTTGACCTTCTTCTTATTCTTAGCCTCCTTCTGAAGCTCAGCTATCGTGGGTTCTTCAACTGACTGCTCTTTTTCTCTAACTAGCTGTGGAGTAAGACCTGTTTTAATTTGAAAACCCGCCATGAAAATGAACGAGTCCCAGTCCCTACCTATTTTCTGAAGACCATTCAAAACTAACAATTTAACCAGACCATGGTGAAATAAAGATGTTTCATAGTCATCCTTTCTTAATTGCACTTTGTTGCACATTTTGCTCAGACTTCGAAACAAGTAAAAGGGAATGTCTATGGATGTTTTACCAGTAAAATGTAACAGCAACTTGAAGTGGTAGGAGTAGACTTTATTATATCTTCCCTCACAAGTTAAATACTTATGAATACAGGTGAGAAGCAGGGCATAATGCTCCTTAACATATTTTCTAGGCACTACCTTTGTCAAGTCCTCATTCACATATGTCTCTTTCAAGAATATTTTGCAGGGATTCATATCGAACTCGAAGTTCTTAAACCATTCTTGCCCAACTCTTGGGATCTCAGTTATTGCAGCTATTTCCTCTGGAGACACTTTAACTTCTAACATAGCAATTTTAGAATTCAAACTGGTGAAGATTAAAGCAAAATCCTTTGTTACCTGAGCATGGCCACCCTGCAGCTTCTTACAGAAATTCCAACAGCTGGCATCCTTGAAGGCTTTCTTCACAGCCTCATCTCTTAATGCTAAGTCTAAACCTTCAGGCTCTATTCTCTGACATTTTCCAGACCGGTGTTCTCTCCTCTCCATCTCGCCTTTGAAAAATAGGTGTAAAACAGAGACATATGCCTGTGAAAAACTTGCACCTACAGTATTTTCGTAGCGCAAGTTTAGTCTTTCATTTCTCCCACCTCATAATGCATTTGAAGAAATTGAAAGAGGTTTTGGTAGTGAACCATGTTATGAAGAAAAACCTCTTTTAGTGTGCAAAATGGAGTTCTCAGCTGCTTAGGAAAGCTTCTGTAAGTTGACTAGTAAAAACAGTTTTTCTCTGATAAAACAAGCTGCTACAGGGGTTTCGTGGCGCACTGCGAAAATGCCTATTTTAGTGATTTCATAGCTACTTTCAAAATTTATCCAACATGATGTGAGATATGACTTATAAACACCTGGTAAGACAAAGCTTAGAGACAAAGATTTTAGGGTGATAACAGGTCCTTTTGAATTTTATTATTGTAGTTGGTTTGCTTGATTCCCTAGCGTACCTCTGTCATCATCTCTTTTTTGACCGATCCCACCTACTCCAGTCGTATCTTTGGCATTCCCTGACACCCCTTCTGCTAGAACCCTAAATCCTACCTTGAATCCCTTCCCCTTATCCGTTACCACATTTCAATAGGAGGGAGTCTCGCTCCCTCCTCTAAACACTATCTTCATTAAAACCTAGGCATACATGCTGAGAAACCCTCGTTGCTCCAGACCCTTAGAGTAAAATTTATTTAGGACTTCCAATAAGTATTATTATTAATGATAAAACAAATTAATATAGATATTAAACATATATGCATCATAAAAAACATGTAAAAAGATTCTAAATCATGGAGATTCACCCCACTTTATTATGGACATTTTTAATCTATAAATAAATTTTATTACAATACCATAGGCAATATTATGTCCAAAAAACTTTAATTCATTTTATATGACACTTATTAATATAACATTTTTTTTAGTTAATAAGTTTAACTAGAAAGGCGAAGAAGACATAAATACTTTAAAAATAATTCTTAGTCTTTGATTAATGTATACTGTTAGGAATATTCTACAATTTTTTATAGAGATTAAATCTCTAACATCAATTTAATTATTGATAATTAAATTAAAATTATAAAAGTAGTTTTCCACAAATATATATATATATATATATATATATATATATATAATATATATATATATATAAATATATATCTCTTTAAACACAATTATCTAAAATATTAAGCATTTTTGCAATACATATCACTATAAAAAACAAGTGTAAAATGTAGCGCTACTACTTAGTACCTTCCTCTTATGTAAAAAGCAATTGATAGCTTCTTTAGATTAATTTAAGTGTTTATAGAGTTAAAACCTCTAAAACCATGTATATATAAATTATGCTACATGGTAATGATAAATCCTAATTTATGATAACTTTACATATAATATCATATATGTCATGAGAGTAAATTATTATTAATGTTTGGTTTAATGGTAATTTTAATATTAATTATTATATTTCTTATATTATTGAGAGTTAAAAAGTTGTATTAAAAATTTAAAAACGTATAATTTTGAAATGCACATCATTCTTTTATATAAAACCATAAACAAAATAAATAAATCATAAATTATCTAAAAAACAAATTATATTTACAAATAAATGTAAATGGAATTTACAAATAAATTAATTTAACTAAATATTGTAACATGTCCACTTATCAAATAATTAACAGAAGTTACAAATAATTTTTTTAAACTATATTGTGAGTATATTTAACTTTTACAATTCTTGGACAATACAGATATAAATATTGTTAGGTCATAGGTAATACCGTTATGTTTTAATTCGCATCACCATGGGTTGGGTTGGGTAACCATTTGTGGTCCCCACACAGTTCTAAATACCTCACCTCCTACCGATACATTTGGAATTTTTGGATGCTTCCGGCTCTATCCTCCAAGTGTGCCTATACATAGCTTGACAGATGGGCTTTTCACCATGCTTGATCTTACCCAGCCTCATCCAACGACTCAATTTTATTGGTCAGACTTCAGCGTAACTACCTCAAGGGTAGCCCAGGAACAAAATCATTTGTTTCATTTACCTTGCGAGGAGGCGCATCTGCAACTAGTAGTCAGTTGGGCGAATTTTCAGTCTAAGAATAAAGCAGGTTTCAGTCTTAATATTTTTAAATTCACCACGATTTCTTTTTGTTTTCTCACCCTGGATCTCCGTTAATCCTAGTGAGGGTTTTTCTTGAGGTGGTGACAGGAAGGTCTGCTACCCTTGCAGTATCTGGCCATCCGAGCTACAAGGATACATGAGGTTCATTTTGATTTCAGTGTAATGTTGATTGTTAACTCACCTTCACCTGACGGAGTATATATCTTGTTCCAAGAAAAGCAAACATCTCAGAAACAACACTTTGTCTTTCGACTGACTAAGGTACCGTGAAGGTTTGTTAATTTTTAATTGAACTGTCAAATTTTCTTGATTCTGGCACAATGGTGAATTTTACAAACCCTAACTCAGCTTTCTCTGTCATTGTAGTGGTTTCTATGGGTCTCTGACCACTCCCTTTGAGAGTCAGTTCGAGGGACAAAGTCAAGCTCTGCCAATGACACCTCTAGGTTGGCATTGAAGTTAACTTTTCAAGCTTTGTTGTTGAAAACAACTTAATAATTATGGATTTTATGAAGGTCGTAACTTAGGGTTATAATTTCTTTACTTTCCTCGAATTGATTAATTAGGACCTAGGTCGAATTGGACTTTGATGCCATAATTACTAAATATTGAATTCCGTTAAAGGGAATTTGGGTCATTGGCTGAACTATGTTTATAAGTTATCATGTTCCTTTTTTTATGTTTCCATACTGGTTAAACTGAATTGAGTTTCTGCATGTAAATACAGACTAAGGCATACTTTCCCTTAACTAATATGTCTTTTACTATTTAAGAAATTTCCCCTCCTATAGAGTTTTGAGCTTAACCTTGTTAATATGTTCAGTACATGATTCTGCGAGTTTTCTTTCATTTCACTTCCAGTGATATGGTTACAATGAGCATTATATTGTGCATAATGAAATATAAATGTATTCATTCACCATTTACTTTGTCTGCAAATAAGTTCCAATTCAATCTTTTGTCTGTAAATTGACTTTCTCAATAGGAACAAGATAGGTTCACTATTATTTGTTTTCACTTTTGTCTACTTACTACTGCAACTTCTATGTAAATTCCTTACCAACTAATTGTAACCTTTAGTATATAAATATGTATATTTTCTTAATAGGGTTCCCGTTAAAAGTTTGTACTCTGAGATAACTTTACTGACACACAATTGCGTAGGGGACTGGATTGAGTCACTGCAAAGTCAGAAGCTTGGTCTTAACCCCCTCGCCCATTGATCTATGGGTTATTAAGGTGTCTTTGGGATATTCATTTTTTTAATAAATTTTTGTAATTATTTGAAAATAGCAAGACTACGACTCCTTTGAATTTTGTTTAAGCTTACGCTTATCCTGTCTTCCTCAAAATTTCTTTACATAGTTACAGGTTATACTTGGCCTGGTTCAAATTTCCTAGATTATCACTTCTTGATTCATTTTTTTCAATTCCATACTTTAAGATACCACATTTGGAATCCTAAATTACTTCAAATTTTATATATGTATATACCTATTTCTTATATTTAAATTCCCCCCCCCCCCCCCCCCTATTAGCAATGCTCACAGAAGCATTATAGCTGACACTTTAAGTTACGAGTCTATAGTAAATTGAAGATTATATACTTGTGCATTCAAAGTTCATTCATAGATATATATTACAGAAAATAAATAAATTATGAGTTTACTTTCGTACTTTAAGCCATAGTAATAACGGGTACACTTCCATGCAAAAATCACATAATTAAAACAAATATTAAATACCTATCTGTTCTCTGAATATTTTTTCGAATTCAGCAGGGTGAGACCTTCTCCACCCAAACTTGATAAGGGAAATGACATACTCTTCTACCCCTCGAGCTTCCACTCTAGAACTATAGGTAACAATATATTTTGTTCTTGAATCAGGAAACATACATTATGAGTACAATCCAATCTTCAAGCCTGTGATTCCTTCTCGTAACAATGTTATCCACTGGCTCAAGTCTAGCTCAGGATGCATCCATGTTACTTAATCTTTTCTTCTATTTTTCTCTCCAACAAGACCAAACCTCTTTCTTTCCAATAATATCTCTTTCTATCTCCAGAAGAGAAAGGTTTACTTGTCTCTAACTGTTCCTAACTTCCTGGAGGTTGGAATTTGTTTCTGGTCTCCCTTCTTTAATTTTGAGATTTCATAATTATAAAGACAATATTATTTACTATTTAAATATTCATCTAAAATGTCATTGGTATTTCTTGATTTCTATTTACTATAATATTAGACAAGATAAATGAATTTCTTAATGTTATCCAAGAGGTGTTACATCTTCCCCCCAGAAAAAATATCGTCCTCGATGCTTATTGTAGCCCATGGAACGAAGCAGGATAAGCTTGTCTCATTAGACTGTCATCTTCCCAAGTAGCTTCCTTTGGGCTAAAGTGCTTCCACTGCACTTTAGCTTAGGTGATAACTTGCTTTCGTAGCATTGTTTCTCTCTGATTGAGAATACATATTGGTTCTACCAAAAATTCCCCATCCTATTCAACCTCTCAAAAACATGATTATCACCATTAGTTATTCATTATCGATTTGATATAATATGATTCAAATTCATTCATACTTACTATCACATCTTGCCAATTAATAGTGTGCTTAGGGTCATACACATACTTCTTTAATAGTGACACATGAAAGACATTATGAACTTTTATGTGATGAGGAAGAGCAAGTTAATAAGCTACTGGTCCTATTCTTTCCATGACTTGGAAAGGGCCACAGTAGCAGGGTGCCAATTTAGTACAACTACCCCATTGCAAGGTTCTTTTCTTGGGTTTTATCTGAACATAAACATCATCTTCGACTTGGAATTCTTTGAAAATTCTCTTTTTATCTATGTAATTTTTTTCTATCTTGAGCCGCTTTCAAGTTCTATTGAACTTTCTTCACTTCTTGTTCAATTTCTGCTAACATTTTAGGTCCTAAGATCATCTTGCTTCCTAGGTTATGCCAACTAGCTGGAGTCCTACACCTTCTTCTATACAACACTTCGTAGGGGCTCATATTTAATGATTCTTGGTAGATGTTGTTATAGGTGAATTCCACCAAATGAAGATAGTCTTCCCATTTGGGTTGTTGTTGCATCACGTGCATTCACAACAAATATTCCAATATTTGATTGAACCGCTCTGTTTTTCCATCCACCTGGGGTGATAAGGGGTACTAAATTGGATCTAAGTACCTAGTCCTATAAAAAGAGATTTCCAGAATGCAGATGTAAATTTCACATCTCTATCTGAAATTACTACTTTCGGCATATCATGTAGTCAGAATATTTCCTCCATAAAGATGTATGCGATCTCCACTACCTTATAGATAGATTTAACAAGAATAAAATTAGCAACTTTTCTCAACTTTTCCACCACCAACATGATGGAATCATGTTTCTTCCAACTTCTCAGAATTCCAGTTATGAAGTCGAATGTAATCATTCCCCACTTCCACTCACATATAGGAAGTGGTTGGAGTAGTCCAGTGGGGTGTTCATGCTCAACTTTAACTTACTGACATTCTAAGCACTTAGACAAATATATCATGATACCCTTTCTCATCCCAGGCCAAAAATACCCCCTCTTAATTCCAGAAAACATTTTCTGATAACCTGGGTGGGAAACATAAGGACTGTGGTGAAACTCATCTAACAACATTTATTTAAAACTTACTTGACTGGAAACATACGTTCTTCCCCTAAAAGTAAACAAATTCCTCTCATCTATACCATACTCAGATGGTTTACCAGAATCTTGCATTTGTTTACTTTGTTGCCATAAGAATTTATATTCAGGATCCTTAAGGGAAACATCTTTGAGTTGTTCCATCACATCGAATTCTATACGATGACACCGAATTTCATACACACACTGCATCTTTCTGCTTAAGGCATCAACCACTTGGTTTTCCTTTCCTTTAAGATGACTTATATCAAAGTCAAACTCGCTTAGAAAGTTTGTACACCGAGCTTGACATGCATTTAGATTAGGTTGTTTAAAGAAATTATTTAAGTTGTTATGGTCTCTCTTAAGCATGAATTCCTTTCCCATCAAGTAATTCCGCCACACTTTCATTGAATGCACCACTGAAGTAAGTTATAGATCGTAAGTCGAATATCTTGGCTCATGCTCTTTGAGTTTCCCAGACTCGCAGGCCACCAATTTTCCATCCTGCATCAAAAAACCTCCCACCCCTTGCTGATAGGCATCTGTGCAAACAATAGAGTCCTTTTCTAGGTCAACTACCTTTAGTATTGGAGCAGATGTTAGTAAATGTTTGAATCACTCAAAACTGAGTTGACATTTTTTTGTCCAATTAAAAACTCTCCCTTTCTTCTATAGAGATGTCATGGGCTAAGAAATATTAGAGAACCCCTCAATAAAGCGATGCTAATAACCTTCCAAACCCATAAAGGATCGAATATCTACTACATTTTTAGGGATATGCGAGTGTAGGATAGTCCTAATTATTTCAGGGTCAACAAAAATGCCTTCGGAAGATATCACATTCCCTAGATATTGTATTTGTTCCTTAAAAAAAGTCACATTTACTAAACTTGGCATAGAGTTGATTTATCTTAAGGTTTGGAGAACAATCCTCAGATGCTCCTTATGTTCTTTTGCATTGTTTGAGGAGATGAAAATATCATCAATAAAAAATAAAATGAATTTGTCCAAGTAGGGGTGGAAAATCCCATTCATTAAACTCATGAAGGTTTCTAGGGTTTTAATCAACCCAAAAGGTAGCACGATAAGCTCATAATGGCCATAGAGTGTTCTAAACATTTTTTTACAAACATCCTCACCTTTAATTCGAATTTGATGATACCATGATTGCAGATCGATTTAGGAGAATACGGTGGCACCTTTGACCTGATCAAACAAATCATATATTTGAGGCAAAGGATACTTATTCTCGATGGTTAACTTATTGAATTGCCTATAGTCAATACAAAGTCCCAGCATTCCATCTTTCTTCTTAACGAATAATATGGGAGCCCCCCAAGGAGACACACTTGGTCGGATGTACCCTTTTTCGAATAATTCTTGTAGCTTCATTTTGAGTTCATTCAACATAGGAATACTCATAGGGTATTGTGTTTTGTACACCAAGACAACTCCAAGGATAAGTTCTATGGTAAAATCAATGCTTCTTTTTTGAGGTAATCTAGTTATATATTCCAGAAACACATCTATAAACTCTTGGACAACAGGTATATCTTCCAAAGATGATACTTTATCTTTTGAATTGGCATATCCAACCTGCACCTCATATATTTGGCAACCTTTCGAGACACATTTCTTTAACTCCTTAGCGGTGATTGGTCGCAACTTAATATTTATTTTAATACCTTGTATTTGATGTATGTTTCCTTTTTCTGTAAGGAAACTGATGGTTTTACCCTTACAATTTACTAAGGACCAATGTCCTTCCAACCAATCCATCCCAATTAACACATCATAAGAAACCAAAGGTAATATATTTAATCTTGCTTTAGTGAATTGACCTGCAATTTCTACGGGACAACTTTATATCTCGACTGTCACTTTATGTTTTACTCTTGTGGCTAATTTATCTAGCCATGAAGTTAAATTTCATACTTGATAAATGAAAATTTTCGACTGCTTTTGGACTAACATAACTAAGACTTGCTCCTAGGTCAATCAAAATAGACACAATCTCGTTAGCTATCTTACCTTCAAACTTCACCACAGCGGGCTAATACTATGCCTGATGATCCTCCAAGGTAGCATTAATATTTGGTATGCTTTTGGCCACATCACCAATTGTAGAAGCTTCTTGAATGCTTGCTGTAATTCCAGGTCTGGAGCAGTGAGGATAGTTCTTGTAATAGTGGGGTTCCCCACAATACAAACATTGAAAGGGTGGTTTTGATGGTTGTCCAAGTTCTTCCTTGTTGAAGGTTTCAACTATTTTGGCTTCATCAAGATTTCATTTTCATTGTCGATTCTTTCCGAGGGCTCCTCCCATTGGTTTTCTAGGTACAGATGTCATCCCACCTGAACTATCGCCCTTATAATTACTTAAGAATCCTCTCTGCCCATTTTTTCCTAGCCATATTTTATTACCTTCTCCTTTCTGTCGCATATGTTGGTAAGAGATACAGGTCTTCTGAATAGTTTCATGCATTGATTTGGGGTTATCAAACTCTATTGGTTCTTTCATATGAGTAGGTAGACTACTTAAGTAGCATTGTACTTTCACTTTTTCTTCTCACATGTACATAACATAGCTCAACAAGGAAGTGAAATTGGCTATAAAGTCTCCATAGACTGTTGTCCCAACCTCAATTCATGGAATTCCTTCTCCTTCTCATCATAAAACCTTTTCATCAAGTTTTTATCCTTGAAATATTTCTAGAAAGTGTCTCGAGTCACCTCCCACTCATCAACATTTCGAACTATTTTAATCTCTTCCCACTAGAATGTTGCTTTACCTCCTAGTTGATAAACAAATAGACGAGCAATTAAGTTATCATCGTATTCATAAATCTCGAAATACTGGTTCATAATGATCAACTAAGCGTCTGCAACCTCTTGCACTTCTCCATCAAAAAATGAAGGTTTTATTTTCTTAAGTTCTCCCTGTAATTCAATCTTTGGCCTCTTAGCCCCTCTACTTCTGGAGGTATTTCCTAATTCTTCCTCATATTCGTTTGAGCTTCCTCTTTTTAAAGAGACCTCTCTGTTGCTACCTTGCCTCCTCCTTGTTTCCGTTATCTGCACTAGGATTTGGATCCCTCACATTCTATCTATCCGAAAAGATTTTTAGGATGCTCTCCTGATCTAATCTTAGTCTGTCATTGTCAGTGCAAAAATTCATCATTTTTGCTCTCAATTGTTGCATAGTCTCTAATAGCATTATATTGTCATTCATTGTTCCTTCCCCTAGCTAGACCCACATTTTGGGATTAGATCCAACTCCATGGGGTGGGGTGGTTCCTCATCCCCTTCTCATATTGTTTTTTCTCCTCTCTATGCATTTAATCATTTTTGTTATTGACAGATTTTATTACCCAAGGCCATAATGTTGGAATGTGTGGCTCTGATACCACTTGTAACATGTCCACTTATCAAATAATTAAGCAAAGTTACAATTAACTTTTTTTTAACTATATTCTTAGTATATTTAACTTTTACAATTCTTGGAATAACAAAGATATAATTATTGTTAGGTTATATATAATACTACTATGTTTTATTTCACATTACCATGGGTTGGGTTGGGTAATCCTGGTGAGGGTTTTTCTTGAGGCCGTGGCAGGAAGGTCTGCTACCCTTGCAGTATATGGCCATCTGAGCTACAAGGTTACACAAGGTTTGTTGTGATTTTAGTATAATGTTTATTGTTAACTCACCTTCTCTTGACGGAGTTACATCTTGTTCCTATATAAGAAAACATCTCAGAAACAACAGTTCATCTTTCGGCCGATTCAGGTACTATGACGGTTTGTTAATTTTTAATCAAACTATCAAATTTCCTTGATTCTTACACAAGGGTGAATTTGACATGCATTTATATTAGGTTGTTTAAGGAAATTATTTAAGCTGCTATGGTCTGTTATAAGCATGAATTTCTTTCCCAGCAATGAATGGAGCCATACTTCCAATGCATGCAAAACTGCGGTAAGTTCTAGATTGAAACTGAATATCTTTGCTCATGCTCTTAGAGTTTCCTAGACTAGTAGGTGACCACTTTTCCATCCTACATCAAAACACCTCCCACCCCTTGCTGGTAGAGGTCTGTGCAAACAATAAAGTCCTTTTTTGGGTTATCTACCTCTATTGTTGGAGCAGATATTGTTAAATGTTTCAATCACTCAAAACTGAGCTGAAATTTTGCTGTCGACTTAAAAACTCTCCCTTTTTTCTGTAGATATGTCATGGGGTAAGAAATATTAGAGAAAGCCTCAATGAATCAACAATAACAACCTGCCAACCCCATAAAGGACCAAATATCTAATATAGTTTTAGGGACAAGTCATTCTAAGATAATCATAATTTTTTCACGGTCAACATCAAGGCCTCTAGAAGATATCACATACCCCAGATATTGTATTTGTTCCTTAAAAAAGTCACATTTGCTGAATTTTTCATAGAGTTGATTTTCTCTTAAGGTTTGGAGAACAATCCTCAGATTCTCCTTATGTTCTTTTGCATTTTTCAAGTAGATTAAAATATCATCAATGAAAATTAGAATGAACTTGTCCAAGTAGGGGTGGAAAATCACATTCATTAAACTCATATAGCTTTCTTGGGTGTTAGTCAACCCAAAGGTAGCACATTAAACCCATAATAGCCATAGCATGTTCTAAATGATGTTTTACAAACATCCTCATCCTTAATTCAAATTTTACAATACCCTGATCACAGATTGATTTTGGAGAATACGGTGGATTTCTGCGGCTGGTCTTGCAAAGGTTCAACTAGTTTGAGCTGTAACTCTTTATATCTTGACCTGATTGGGGACATGTAAACAAAAATAGATAAGGAGTAGACCGCTCTGATACCACTGATCTGAATTTAAACAAGAACACAACAAATTACAGATATAACCATAAATACAGAGATGCAACAGAAATAAAACTATCTCTCATTAATATCAAAATGAAATATTCTTGCAAATAGAATGGAAATGAGACTAGCTCGAGCAATGGTAGCATATCTCTGAGAAGAGATGTGGCGGCTACATGCCTCTGAACCAAGTTACAATGAGGCATAAGGGCCATTTATTATTGAAAAATAAGAGAAAACCCTAACCTGAGAAGATGTAACACCAAGATTTTATGGGCCCCATTGGGGTTAGTTGTTTCCCAGGGTCGTAGACTGGTCATATTATCTCTGATTAACATGCATGATACCTCATTAGAAATATCTTTCCGAGGACTAGAACTAAAAATGTGATCTCATTGAGATCACATTTTCAGTTGTAGTCCTTAGAGAGATCTTTCTAATGAGGTATCATACGCGTCAAACAGAGATAATATGAACAAGCTATGACCCCAGGAAGTTGGCTGCCCAACTAACCCCAACAGGGCCCATAAACTCGTGGTGTTACATCTCCTCAGGTTATGGTTTTGGTTGTTTATGGTTTTCTCTTATTGTTAAATAATTAAAAGGCCCTTGAGGCTCATTGTAACTCAGGTCATAGGCATGTAGCTGCCACATCACTTCTCAGAGATAAGCTACCATCACCCGAGCTATTCTCATTTTCATTATGTTTGTAAGCATATTTCATTATTTGATATTAACGAGAGATAGTGTTATTTATGCTGCATCTTTGTATTTATGGCTATATCAGTAATTTGTTGCATTCCTATTTAAATTTGGATTAGTGGTATCATACCGATCTACTCCTTCTTTTCTTTTCTTTGCATGTCCCCAACGAGGTTGGGATATAAGGAGTTATGGCTCGAACTGGTCGAACCTTTGCAAGACCAACCATGGAAATCTCGATGGCCTACCATGGGGGAAGAAAAGAAAAACGAGGGAGTTGGAGATCCTATCAAAATATTGCTCAAGGAGGCCCTCGAGAAACAAAGGAATGTGATGATGAATAACTTTGCATAGATCCTTCAACGGTTGCCCACCAACGACACAGCCACATCCAACAATCACTCTGGAGGCTCCACACCTTTTAACGTACAAGTAAACTCTGACATGCCCATATTTGAGGGCCAAATAGATGTAGACGCAGTAGATAAATGGTTGAATCTACTAGAAGGATATTTTTTTGTTCATGATTTTGCTAGCCGAGAAAAGATTACTTTTTCTCTTCTCAAAGCCGCCCCCCATATCAAGAACTGGTGGGAAACCTATTGTGAGCAGAAGGATGAAAGTACGACCTCACTGTTTTCAGCTGCCTCCACATGGAATTCATTCTAGGATGCTATGAAGGAGCAGTACTACCCTGTTGGGAGCTACAAGGACAAATACATAAAGTGGACCACACTGCGGCAGGGAAGGGACCAAGATGTGCCAGAGTTTACTAATTTTTTTCATACCCTTCAACGAAGTTGGGTATCAAGGATTTTGAGAAACATTTGGTACTAAAGTACCACGGCTGCCTACATAGATACATCCATGATGAGATGGAGTTCCTGGAAATCTCCTCACTTGTCATGGCATATTGATACACCGTCAAGATTGAGCAGAAGTTTAAACAGAAGAAGCGAGACTTTGAATTTGCGAATCCGAAGCAAGGGAAAGGTGCCCCCAAACCAAAGAACAAAGGACAAAGCCAAGGCAGGATGACCCAGAATAACCCACCAAGGCCACAAGCAAAGGAAAACACAGCAAAGCCGAAGAAGGGCACGGGAAAGTGGTGTGAGTTCCATAAGAACTCCACCCACAACACAAGTGATTGTTGGGCCAAGCAGTCACTGGTGCCTGAACTTAAGGCTTCAGAATTAGATACATATTCCAACTCTGAGTCAGAACATGACAATGGGAATGACAAAGGGAAGCAAATTATTGATGTAGATCCCAACACCACCATCGCCACCACAAAGATCCAGAAGGAAGAACCCGAAGATCCAGAGGAGGAGGAGCGTCTCTTCCACTCCTAGATGTGGGTAAAGGGTTCCCCACTATAGTTCATTATCAACAGCGGGAACCAAAAGAACCTCATTGTAGCAAAGGTTGTGAAGCGGCTGGGCTTACCAAACACAGCACACCCACAACCGTACACCATCGGGTGGCTTCACCAAGGACGAGATCTGCGCATGAGCCAACAATGTCACCTTCCATACAGCATCAAGCCTTTCATGGATGAGGTATTATGTGATGTTTCTCCCCTTGATGTTTGCGACATGTTATTAGGCCAACCATACTTGTCAAAGTGACATGCTATGTATGAGTGAAGGACTCGCGTTGTTATTGTTACATTGGGAAATAATTTGTAAAATATACTGAAGGTAGCACCCCCTACTACTGCCTCACTGGTTACTACAAAACAATGCAGTGAGCTCATTTCAAAAAATGAGAAATTTGTTATCCTGATGATCTGCCTTCCAGGAAAGAAGAAGAAGGTGGCCACGACCTCCAGCCAGGGCCCCTCCACACGAAAACAATAGATGGATAAGGTCGTGCAGGAGTACAAGGACATCTTCACCTCCCCCACAGGGGTGCCTCTCCACTGTCAGGTCAAGCACTCCATTAATCTGACCTAAGGTGCGTCGTTATGCAATGGACCAATATATCAATGCTTTATTATGGAGAATGATGAAATCAAGAGGTAAATTAGGGAGTTGTTGTAGAAAGGTCACATTCGTCTGAGTTCATCACACTGTGGGAGCCTATTCGTGTTGGTACAGAAAAAGGATGGGACTTGGAGACTCTGTACTGACTATTGGGCATTGAACAAGATCACTGGCCAAAATAGGTACCTGATCCCATGGATTGATGACCCTCTAGACCAACTCAAGGGGGTAAAATATTCTAGCAAGATTGAATTGAAGTCTGAATATCACCCCGTACCAATCGAACCCTTTGATGTGTTGAAGACTGCATTCAAAGACAAGGAGGACCTTTTCGAATGGTTGGTTACGCCTTTTGGGTTGATGAATTCTCTTGCAACCTTCATGACGCTTATGGATGACAACTTGTAGCCATTCACCAAATCATTTGTAGAGGCATGCTTGGATGAGATGTTGATCTTTAGCCAGAGTTG
>APFE030599701.1:133545-182210 GCA_000404065.3 Pinus taeda
ATAATTCAACTAAGTCAAAGTTCTTTCTCTGCTCCAGTAGTATTGGTGCACAAGAAGGATGGATCATGGCGCATGTGTCCGGATTATAGGGAGCTCAACAAGCTCACTATTAAAGATAAGTTTCCATTCCTGTCATTGATGAATTACTGGATGAATTGCATGGATCAGTTTACTTCACCAAGTTGGATCTTCGTTTAGGATATCATCAAATCAAAATGAAGACTGAAGACATTCTGAAAACAACATTTAGAACTCATGAGGGTCATTATGAATTTTTGGTCATGCCTTTTGCCCTTACCAATGCACCTTCAACATTTCAACGTTTGATGAATTCAATTTTCAAACCATTCCTTAGAAAATTTGTGTTAGTATTTTTTGATGATTTATTAATCTACAGCAAGTCTTGGAAGGATCATGTTGAACAAGTTGACAGGGTGCTACAACTATTGGAGGAGAAACAATTATATGCAAAAAGATCCAAGTGTTTCTTTGGAGTACAAGAGGTGTAATATCTGGGTCAGATTGTATCTCATGAAGGCGAAAAGGTAGACCCTAGCAAAATTAAAGCCATTAAGGAATGGAAAATCTCCATATCCATAAAGCATCTGCGAGGATTTCTTGGGTTGACAGGGTATTATCGCAAGTTTGTTAAGAATTATGGGAAAATAGTAGCACCTCTAACAACATTATTGAAGAATGATGCATTTTCATGGACTCCAGAAGCAACAAAGGCCTTCGAACATCTGAAAGAGGCAATGTGCCAAGCACCGGTCTTAGCTACACCGGACTTCACAAAAACCTTTATTGTGGAATGTGATGCTTCAGGAAATGGAATTGGTGCTGTTCTAATGCAAGATGAAAGACCCATTGCTTTTGAAAGTCGTCCAATCAAGGGAAAGTTTTTGCACAAAGCTATTTATTGAGAAGGAAATGTTGGCAATACTCCATGCACTTAAGAAATGGCGACCCTACCTAATGGGAAGACACTTCAAGGTAAAAACGGATCATGATAGCCTTAAATACTTTTTGAACAAAGATTATCCTCTGAAGAGCAACAAAAGTGGGTCACAAAGATGTTGGGTTATGACTTTGAAATCATCTACAAAAAAGGGAAGCAAAATGTGGCAGATGCACTCTCAAGAAGAATGGGATGTGGAAGGATTGTTAGTGCGCATTCTATTATTTCCAACCAGATGGGATAAACGAAGCAGGGAGGGAATGGTAAGAGCGAAGAAGTGTGGGAACTTATTCGAAAATTACAACAAGATTCCAGTACATCTGATACATTTAGCTAGAAAAATGATTCATTATGGTACAAAGATCGCTTATACCTCTGTAAGAATTCCAGCTAAAACAAAAGATTCTTACGGAATTGCACACTTCTCCCTTAGGAGGGCATTCAGGATTTTTAAAAACTTACCATAGGGTTAAGAAGGAATTTTTTTGGGATGGCCTTAAATCAGATATGCAAAAGTTTGTGGCGGAATGTTTGGTTTGCCAACAAAATAAAGTTGAAGCAATTAAGACGCCGGGTCTATTACAACCTTTATCCATTCCAAGCCAAAGTTGGGAGGATGTTTCAATGGATTTTATCACAGGTCTACCCAAGTCTAAGGGAAAGAGTGTCATCATGGTGGTAGTTGACAGACTTACCAAGTATGCACACTTTTGTGCATTATCACATCCATTTAAAGCCAGTACATTTTGTACTGCATTTATGGAAACAATTCAAAAACTTCATGGAAACCCAATGATTATTGTAAGTGACAAAGATCCCCTTTTCACTGGAAATTTTTGGACAAAATTATTTTCTTGTCTCGGTACTCAATTAGCTCATGGCTCATCTTATCATCCTCAATCTGATGGGAAAAATGAGATAGTAAACAAATTTTTGGAAGGATATCTTCGTTGCTTTGTATTTGATAGACAAACACAATGGGTCAAATGGGTTCCTCTGGCTGAATGGTGGTATAACACTTCCTTCCATACAACAACAAAAATGATGCCATTTATGGCACTTTATGGGTATCAGCCACCATCCATCACATCATATTTAAGAGAAAATTCTAAGGTTCAAGCATTGGAACATCACATCGAACATCAACAACAAGTCCTCCAACTCTTAAAGGATAACCTCGTGTTGGCATAGAATAGAATGAGACAACAGGCAGATCAACATCGTAGAAAAAGAAGTTTTGATGTAGGTGATTGGGCATTCCTACGGCTACAACCATATAAGCAAATGTCCCTCACACAAGCTAAGAAGGATAATAAATTTTCACCAAAATATTATGGTCCATACAAGGTGTTGCAAAATTTTGGTACTATGGCATACAAATTGGAGCTTCCTGCAGCTTCTCGATTGCACCCAGTTTTCCATGTTTCATGTTTAAAGAAAGTTATAGGCAACAAGTTCCCAGTTCAAACAATATTGCCAGAACTTGACGAGGAAGGAAAAATTATATTGGAACCGGAAGAAGTCACAGAAACAAGAACTCGACAGCTATGAAATCGGTCAATTTCAGAGTATCTTATCAAGTGGAAGAACTTATCCGCTGAATATTCCACATGGGAGGATGAGAATTTTATACAGAAGCATCCAGAACTACTCCAGTGTTGAGGACAACACTTTTTTAATAAGAGGGGCATGTTGGGTCCCTATAATACTAGTGATTACCCCATTACTATGGTATTTGTACCCCTTATTAATATTATTGTGCCCCTATTGTTCCCATATTATTTCTACTGTGCCCCATAGAGTCCCTCTAGTGTTATTTTTCTCGCTTTATATTATTATTGTTAGGTCGGCTGGGTTATATTGTGACTCCTTAGACTTATATATATAGAAAGGAGGTTTTGTCATTTGAATCATCCAAGAATTTTTCATTTAAGTAATGTAAAGGAGGTTTTCCCCTCGAAGAGGCTGAATTTTAAGGCGTTGATCTATCTTTTCTATCTTTTTCTTGAGCTGGTTTCATAACAAAACGACTATGTTTTTGTGGTCATCGACAGATTCTCAAAGATGGCCATTATGGTGACCTACAAGAAGAGTATCACAGCAGAAGCCACTGATAAAATCTTCTTTGCACAACTGTGGTTACACTTTGCGATCCCACAGTCTATCATCTCATATCGGGACAATAGGTTCCTTAATACATTTTGGTGTATTCTTTGGTCAATGCTGGACGCCAAGCTCACTAAGTCAACAACTTTCCATCCTCAAACTGATGGCCAGACGGAGGTCGTCAACATGATGATCGTACATATTCTAAGCATGTATAACTCAAAGCATCCTTGCACATCGGATGAGAGCCTACCCTATGTCTAGAACAGCTACAACCGGCTCTCCACAGCTCGACTGGCCATAACCCTTTTTAGGTGGGCTTGGGATTCTAGCCACTATATCCCATTGATGTGGCCATGCCATTTGCAGTGAATCAGGAAGATTTGGCTCATGTCCAGTCCGAAGTCGACAAGGAAAATAGCTTCATTGATCACATTCAACACATCCACCAACTAGTCCGTGACATATTAGACAAATCCAATGCTAAGTACAAGCATCGACATGATCAAAATTGAGTGCCACAAAAATTCCAAGTGGGCGAAAAAGTTTGGCCACATCTGTAGGAGCACCTCATTAGGCCCAACTGAAATATTCACCCACTTCGATATAGGCCATACACCATCACCAAGGTTGTGGGAGATAATGATTTTGAGCTCAGCAGTCCCCCATTCCTTGGCCTGAACCCAGTATTCAATGTGGAACACCTTTGACCATACTTTCCACAATTACTGGACACATCCAACATTACAAAACAACTCACACCAACAGAGTTAAATCCAGACTACATGGAACAAGATGCAACTAATCAGATCTTGGACACACAGATCAAGAACACTTGCAAGCAGAAGATCCAGCTGTATCGAGTTTTCAAATCTGTCTAGCTCCTGCACCAAGGAAAATGGCTCACTAGGGACCAAGTTCAGTAGAAGTTTCCCCATCTCATGGAAGAACTCAACACAATGGAGACCATTGCTTATTAAGGGGGGAGAAATGGTCCAGGTGAATATTGGTGGCCACACAACTATTCCACGTGGACCCCCACCATTGTTTCTTTTAGTTTTACAATTTCCTTAATTGTAGCACAGTTTACTATTTTTGGGAGTTTTTCGGATCCTGAACTTCCAGAGCCATTTTGAGGCCCTAAACAACGTTTTTTTGGCAATCTTGCTCGCGACCACCAATATCCACCTGGATCAATAATGAAGTATAAACGTATTCATTCAACATTTACTTTGTCTACAAACAAGTTCCAATTCAATCTTCTATGTGTAAATGGACTTTCTCAATAGGAATAGGATGGGTTCATTGTTATTTGTTTTTACTTATGTCTATTTACTACTACAACTTCTATGTAAAATTCCTTTCTGGCTAACCGTAACCTTCAGTATATAAATATGTATATTTTCTTAATAGGGTTTCGGTTAATAGTTTGTACTCCAGGATAGCTTGACTCACACATAGTTGCGTAGGGGACTGGACTGAGTCGCTGCAGAGTCGTCAGCGTTGTCCTAGCCCCTTCCCCCATTGATATATGCATTATTAAGGTGTCTTTAGGATCTTCTTTATTTTAATAAATCTTTGTGATTCTATGGAAACATTAAGACTACATCTCCTTTGAATTCAGTTTAAGCTTACTCTTATCATATCTTTATCGGAATTTCTTTACATAGTTACAAGTTATAATTGACTTGGTTCGAATTTCCTATATTATCACTTCTTGATTCATTGTTTTAAATTCCATACCATAAGATTTTCCACCATAACACATTCGCTTACCTAAATTACTGTAGAATTTATATATGTATATACCTAGTTCTTATATTTAAACTCCCCCCCTTACACCAATTCTTACATAAGCATTATATCTCGCACTTTAAGGTACCAGTATACAGTAAATTTAATATAATAGATTTCTTGTGCATTCAAAATTCATTCACATATTTATATTATAGAAAAACAAAAAATTCTGATTTTACTTTCATACTTTCAGCCATAGTAATAACATGTACACTTCCATGCAAAAATCACAGACTTAAAACAAATCTTAAATACTTATCGTTTCTTTGAAGATTTTCTCGAATTCAATAGGGTGAGACCTTCTCCACCCAACCTTGAGAAGGGAAATGTCATCGTCTTCTACCCCCTGAGCTTCCACTCCAGAACACCAGGTAATAATATCTTTTGTTCTTGAATCACGCAACAAACATCAGGACTATAGACCAGTCTTCAAGCCTTTGATTCCTTCTCGTAACAAGGTTATCCACTTGCTCAAGTCAGTCTCAAGATTTCCTCCATGTTACTCAATATTTTATTTCTTTTCTTTCTCTCCACCAAGACAAAACCCATTTCTTTCCACTGAGATCTCTTTTTATCTCCAGGAGAGAAAGGTTTAACTGTCTCTAACTTTTCCTAACTGCCTGGAGGCTAGAATTTATTTTTCGTCTCCCTTCTTGAATTCTGAGATTTCATAAATATAAAAATAATATTATTTTCTATTTAAATATTCATCAAAAATATCATTGATCTTTCCTGAGTTCTATTTACTATAATCTTAAACAATATAAGGTAATCTTTGACTGTTATCTAGGAGGTTTTACATCTTCCCCCTTAGGCAAAACATTGTCCTCGATATTTACTGTAGCCCATGGAGCAGAGTAGGATAAGATTGTCTCATCAGAATTTCATCTTCTCAAGTAGCTTCCTCTAGGCGCAAGTTATTCCACTGCACTTTAGCTTGGGTGATAACTCGCTTCCACATCATTGTTTCTCTTTGCTTGAGAATACACAGTGGTTCTACTAGAAATTCCTCATCCACTTCGACCTGTTAAAAACATAATTATCACCATTAGTTATTTATTCTAGATTTGATATAATATAATTCAAATTAATTCGTACTTACAAATCTTACCAATAAATAATGTTCCTGGGGTCATACACATATTCCTTTAATAGTGACATGTGAAACACATTATGAAATTTTATGTGATGAGGAAGAGAAAGTTGATAAGCTACTGGTCCAATCCTTTCTACGACTTGGAAAGGGCCACAGTAGCTGGGTGCCAATTTAGCACAACTACCCCACTTAATGGTGCTTTTCTTGGGTTTTATGTGGACATAAACATGATCTACGACTTGGAATCCTTTGAAAATTACCTTTTCATCTGCGTAAACTTTTTGTTTATCTTGAGCAGCTTTCAAGTTTTGTCGAACTTTATTCACTTCTTTTTCCATTTCTACTAATGTTTCAGGTCCTAAGGTCATCTTGTCTTCTGGGTTATGCCAACTAAATGGAGTCCTACACCTTCTTCCATACATCACTTCATAGGGGTTCATCTTTAATGATTCATGGTAGTTGTTGTTATAAGTGAATTCAACCAAATGAAGATAGTATTCCCATTTGGTTGGTTGTTGCATTGCGTACATTCACAACATATCTTCCAATATTTGATTGACCCGCTCTAGTTGCCCATCTATCTATGGGTGATAAGAGATACTAAATTGGATCTGAGTACCGAGCCCTGTAAAAAGATATTTCCAAAATGCAGATGCGAAATTCACATCTCTATTCGAAATTACTAATTTCGGCATACCATGCAGTTAGAATATTTCCTTCATAAAGATGAATGTGATTTCCACTACCTTATAGGTAGATTTAACATGAATAAAATGAGCAACTTTTCCTAACTTTTCTGCCACCACTGTGATGGAATCATGCTGCTTCTAGGTTCTCAGAAGTCTAGTTCTGAACGATGTTTTACAAACATCCTCATCTTTAATTCGAATTTGATGATACCCCGATCACAGATTGATTTTGGATAATATGGTGGTGCCTTTGACCTGATCAAACAAATCATATATCTGAGGCAAAGGATACTTTTTCTTGATGGTTAACTTGTTTAATTTCCTATAGTCAATACAAAGTCTCAACGATCCATCTTTCTTCTTAACGATTAATACGGGTTTCCCACAAGGAGACACACTTGGTCGGATGTACCCTTTATCGAGTAATTCCTGTATATGGATTTTGAGTGTAGTTAACTCAGGAATACTCATAGGGTATGTTGTTTTCTAAACCGGGGTAGCTCCAGGGATAAGTTCTATGGTAAAATCAATGCTTCTTTTCATATGTAATCCAAGTATATATTCTGGAAACACATCTATAAAATCATGGAAAACATGTATATCTTCCAAAGCTGACAAGTTATCTTTTGAATTCACATATCTGACCTGCACCGCATATATTTGACAACCTTTTTGGACACATTTCTTTAACTGGTTAGCGGTGATTGACCGCAACTTAATATTTCTTTTAATACCCTATATTTCCTATTTGTTTCCTTCCTCTATGAGGAAGCTGATGGTTTTATCCTTACAATATACTAAAGACAAATGTTCTTTAGCTAACCCGTCCCAATTATCACATCATAAGAACCCAAAGGTAATATATCTAAGTTTGCTTTAGTGGATTGACTTGCAATTTCTATGCGACAAATTTCTATCTTGGTTATCACTCTACATTTTGCTCCTGTGGCTAATTGCACTGGCCATGAAGTTTTAAATTTCATACTTGATAAATGAAAATTTTCAACTTTTTTTTGACTAACATAAATAATACTTGCTCCTGGGTCAATAAAAATATACATAGTCTTCTTGGCTATCTTACCTTCAAACTCCACCATAGCGGGTCGATATTCTACCTGATAGTCTTCCAAGGCAACATTAATCTTCGGTATGTTTCTAGCCACATCACCAACCATAGAAGCTTCTTAAATGCTTGTTGTAATTCTAGGTCTAGAGTAGTTAGGACAATTCTTGTAATAATGGGGTTCCCCACAACCTCAACATTGCAGGGGTGGTCCAAGTTTTGTCTTTTTAAAGGTTTCAACTGTTTTGGCTTCATCAGGGTTTCGGTTTCACTGCTGATGCTTTCTCAGGGGTCCTCCCACTAGTTTTCTGGGTAAAATTTTTATCCTGCCTAATATGTTGCCCTTATGATTACTTAAGGATCCTCTCTGTTCCTTTTTACCCAACCAAATTTTATTACCTTCTCCTTTCTGTCGCATTTATTGGTAATAGATACAGGCCTTTTGAATAGTTTCATCCATTGTTTTGGGGTTAACAAACTCTATTTTTTCTTTCATATGAGTAGGTAGACTACTTAATAAGCATTGTACTTTCACTTTTTCTTTTCGCATGTACGGAACATAGCGCAAGAAGGAAGTGAACTTGGTTATAAATTCATCCATAGAATGTTGTCCCAATCTCAAGTCATGGAATTACTTCACCTTCTCATCATAGAACCTTTCCGTCAAGTATTTATCCTTGAAATATTTTTGGAAAGTTTCCCTCGTTACCTCCCGCTCATCAATGTTTGAAACTGTTTTAATCTCTTCCCACCAGAGTGTGGCTTTACCTTGTTGTTGGTAAACACCTAGACGAACCCTTAAGTTATCATCATATTCATAAATTTCGAAATACTGGTTCATATTGATTAGCCAACCCTCTACATCCTCTTTCACTTCTCCATCAAATAATCGAGGTTTTATTTTCTTAAATTCTACCTGTAATTTAATCTTTGGCATCTTAGCCCCTCTACCTCTGGAAGTATTTCCTGATTCTTCCTCATTATTCATTCGAGCTTCCTTTGTTTCTGGATGACCTCTCTATTGCTTCCTTGTCTCCTCCATGTTTTTGTTATCTTCACTATGATCTAAATCCCTAAGGTTTTTTCGATCCAAGAGGCTTTTCATGATCCTCTCTTGCTCTAATCTCAATCTCTCATTGTCAGCTCGCAAATTCATCATTTCTTCTCTTAATTGCTGCATAGTCTCTAATAGCACTACATTCTCATTCGTTGTTCCTTCCCCTACCTAGACCCACATTTCTAGATTAGATCCAACTCAACGCGGTGGGGTGGTTCCTCGTCCCCTTCTCATATATTTTTTGTTCCTCTCTGTGCATTTAAACATTTTTTTATTGACACATTTTCTTACCCAAGGCCACAATGCTAGAACATGTGGCTCTGATATCACTTGTAACATGTCCACTTATCAGATAATTAATAATAATAATAATATCCATTTTTAAGGTCACAACCAAGCCAGACACCAAATTAGTGTATGAGACCCCCTTGTTTGTGAGTCAATGTACCCACCTCCACGTAGCAATTTGACTGCTAAGTCTATGAAGGCATACATACTCTACCCCCTCTAGTTTTGAACCTTTGACCTCTTACGAGGAAACACATGCTCTTAACCATTAGGCCCACTCAAGCTTTATTGTCTGTTACAAATACAATTTTTTAAATTTTATTGTCAGTATATTTATCTTTTACAATTCTTGGAACAATAAAGATATAATTATTGTTAGGTCATAGTAATACTACTATGTTTCAATTCGCATTACCATGGGTTGGGTTGGCTAACCATTTGTAGTCCCAATGCAGTTCTAAATACCTCGCCTGTCGCCGATACATTTGGAATTTCTGGATGCTTCCGGCTCTGTCCTCCAAGTGCGCCTGTACGCAGCTTGACCGATGGGCTTTTCAGCACACTTGACCTTACCTAGTTGCATCCAACAACTCAAGTTTATTGGCTAGACTTTAGGCTAAATAACTTGAGGGTGGCCCAGGAGAAAACTCATTTGTTTCATTTCCCTTGCGAGGAGACGGCTCTACAACTGGTACTCAGTTGGGCAAATTTTTGCAAGTTTTTGAAGGATTTTTATAGGTTATGAATAAGGTATGCTTCAGTCTTAACCTTTTTGAATTTACAACAATTTATTTTTGTTTTCTCACCCTGGATCTATTCTAATCCTAACGAGGGTTTTTCTTGAGGCAGTGGCAGGAAGGTTTGCTACCCTTGCAGTATCCGGCCATCCGAGCGACAAGGTTACACAAGGTTCACTATGATTTCAATATAATGTTGATTGTTAACTCAGATTCACCTCACAGAGTGTATATCAGGTTCCTCAAGAAGCAAACATATCAGAAAAAACACTTTTTATTTCGGACGACTCAGGTACTGTGAGGGTTTATTAATTTTTAATCGAACTATCAAATTTCCTTGATTCTTGCACAAGGGTGAATTTTACAAACCCTAACTCATTTTTCTCTATCATTATAGGGATTTATACAGGGCTCTAGCCACGCCCTTCAAGAGTATATTTGAGGGACAAAGTGAATCTCTTGCCAATGACACCTCCAAGTTATCATTGAAGTTAAATTCTTAAGATTTCCTATTGAAAACAACTTAATAATTCTGGGTTTTATGAAGGTTGTAACATAGGGTTATAATTATTCTTCTTTGCTTGCAATTGATTAATTAGGATTGAGGTTGAACTGGTTGTTGAAAAATACTGAATTCTGTTAAAGGGGAGTCACTATACCGAACTATGTTTATAATTTATCGTGTTCCTTTTTTTATGTTTCCGTAATGGTTAAACTGAATTGAGATTATGCATGTAAATACAGATTGAAGTGTACTTTCCCCTAACTAATATTTCTTTTATTGTTTAAGCAATTTCCCCTCTTCTGCAATTTTGAATTTATCCCTATTAATATGTTCAATACATGATTCTGCGAGTTTTTTTCCATTTGACCTCCAGTGATATGGTTACAATGATATTTATATTTTTCATAATTGATCTGAATTTAAACAGGAATGAAACAAATTAAAGATATAACCATAAATACAAAGATGCAACAGAGATAACATTATCTCTCATTAATATCAAATAATGAAATATTCTTACAAATAGAATGGAAATGAGATTAGCTCGGGCGATGGTAGCTTATCTCTAAGAAGAGATGTGGTGGCTACATGCTTCTAAACTGAGTTACAATGAGGCATAAAGGCATTTTTATTATTGAACAATAAGAGAAAACCCTAACCCAAGGAGATGTAAAACCAAGGTTTTATGGGCCCCATTGGGGTTATTTGGGTAGCCAACTTCTCGGGGTCATAGATTGGCCATATTATCTCTATTTGACGCGCATGATACCTCGTTAGAAATATCTCTTCGAGGACTACAATTGAAAATGTGACCTCAATGAGATCACTCTGAGTGATCTCATTGAGATCACATTTTCAGTTGTAGCCCTTAAAGAGATCTTTCTAATGAGGTATCATACATGCCAAACAGAGATAATATGAACAAGCTAAAACCCTTGGAAGTTGGCTGCCCAACTAACCTAAATGGGGCCCATAAACTCTTGGTGTTACATCTCCTCACGTAAGGATTTTGGTTGTTTAGGGCTTTCTCTTATTGTTAAATAATAAAAGGGCTTTTGAGCCTCATTGTAATTCAATTCATAGGCATGTAGCTACCACGTATCTTCTCAAAGATAAGCTACCATCACTTGAGCTAGTCTCATTTCCATTATGTTTGTAAGCATATTTCATTATTTGATATTAATGAGAGATAGTGCTATTTCTGTTGCATCCTTGTCTTTATGGTTATATCTGTAATTTGTTGCGTTCTTGTTTAAATTTGAATCAGTGGTATCAGAGTCGTCTGTTCTTTCTTTGTTTTTCTTTGCATGCTCCAAACGAGGTTGGGATATAAGGAGTTAGGGCTCGAACTGGTCGAACCTTAGCAAGACCAGCCACGGAAATCTAGATGGCCTCCCATGGGGGAAGAAAAGAAAGATGAGGGAGCAAGAGGTCTTATCAAAATATTACTCAAGGAGGCCCTTGAGAAACAAAGGAACGTGATGATGGATAACTTTGCCTAGATCCTTCAACAATTGCCCATTGACGGTGCATCCACATTCAACAGTCACTCTGGAGGCTCCACACCTTTTAAGGTATAGGTAAACTTTGACATTCCTATATTTAAGGGCAAAATAGATGCAGAGGCAGTAGATAAATCGTTGAATATACTAGAAGTATATTTTTATGTTCATGACTTTTTGAGTCGAGAAAATACTACTTTTGCTCTTCTCAAAGCTGCCCCCCATATCAAGGACTAGTGGGAAACCTATTGTGAGCAGAAGGCTGAAAGTACAACCTACTGTTTTCAGATGCTCCCACTTGGAATTCATTTTTGGATGCCATCAAGGAGTAGCACTACCCTTTCAGGAGCTACAAGGACAAATACAGAAAGTGGACCATGCTGCGGCAGGGAAGGGATGAAAATGTGTCGAAGTTTACTAATGTTTTTCATGCCCTTCGCACGAAGTTGGGTATCAAGGATTATGAGAAACATTTGTTACTCAAGTACCGCGACTACCTACATAGATACTTCCATGAAAATATGGAGTTCCTGGACATCTCCTCGCTCGGCAAGACATACCGATACACCATCAAGATCGAGTAAAAGTTTAAACAAAAGAAGAGAGACTTTGAATCTGCAAATCTGGAGCAAGGGAAAGGTGCCCCCAAACTGAAGAAAAAAGGAAAAAGCCAAGGCAGGATGATGCAGGACAACCCACCAAGGCCACAAGCAAAGGAAAACATAGCGAAGATGAAGAAGGTCACAGGAAAGTGGTGTGAGTCCCATAAGAGCTCCACCCACAACACAAGTGAGTGTTGGGCCAAGTAGTCATCGGTGGTCGAACTTAAGGCTTCAGAATCAGATGCATGTTCTGACTCTGAGTCAGAACCTGACAAGGGGAATGACAAAGGGAAGAAGATTATTGATGCGGATCCCAACACCACCATCGCGACCACAAAGATCCAGAAGGAGGAACCCGAAGATCCAGAGGAGGAGGAACATCTCTTCCACTCCTAGATGTGGGTAAAGGGTTCCCCACTATAGTTCATTGTTGACAATGGGAGCCAAAAGAACCTGATTGCAGTATAGGTCATGAAGCGGCTAAGCTTACCGACCACAGCACACCCACAACCATACAACATTCGGCGGCTTCACCAAGGATGGGATCTGCGCGTGAGCCAAAAATGTCGCCTTCCATATAACATTAAGCCTTTCACGGATGAGGTATTATGTGATGTTTCTCCCCTTGATGTTTGTAATGTATTATTAGGCCAACCATGCTTGTGGAAGCGACATGCTATGTATGAGTCAAGGCCTTATGCTATTATTGTTACATTGCGAAATAAGTTGTACAATATACCAGAGGTAGCACCCCCTACTGTTGTCTCACTGGTTACTACAAAAAAATGCAGTAAGCTCATTTCAAAAAGTGGGAAAATTGTTTTCCTAATGATCCACCCTCAAGGAAAGAAGAAGACGGTGGCCACGACCTCTAACAGGGCCCATGCGCATGAAAACAATAGATGGACAAGGTCGTGGAGGAGTACGAGGACATCTTCACCTCCCCTGTAGGGGTGCCTCTCTACTGTTAGGTTAAGCACTCCATTGAACTGACCCTAGGTGCGTGGTTACCCAATTGATTAATATATCAGTGCTATATTCTTGAGAACGATGAAATCAAGAGGCAAATTCAGGAGTTGACGTAGACAGGTCACATTCAACCAAGTTCATCACTCTGTGCGAGCCTGTTCATGTTGGTACAGAAGAAGGATGGGACTTTGAGACTCTATATTGACTATCAAGCACTAAACAAGATCACTGTCTGAAATATGTACTTGATCCCATGGATTGATGACCTTTTGGACCGACTCAAGGGGGGAAAATATTTTAGCAAGATTGACTTGAAGTCTGGATATCATCAGGTACCAATCGAACCCCTCCAATGTGTGGAAGACTTCCTTCAAATCCAAGGACGACCTTCTCGAATGGTTGGTTATGCCTTTCTGGTTGACAAATGCTCCTGAAACTTTCATGAGGCTTATGGATGACATTTTGTGGCCATTTACCAAATCATTTGTAGTGGTATACTTGGATGAAATCCTGATCTTTAGCCAAAGTTTGGAAGAGCACCTGTACCACATCCGACATGTTCTCCAAACACTGCAGCAACACAAACTATGTGCCAATTTGGAGAAGTGCACTTTTGGCATGACTCAGGTTCAGTATCTGGGATACATTATTGATGAATGGGGGTCCATGTGGATCCAGCCAAGATCCATGTCATTCGGGATTGACCAGCCCCAACCACTCTAACAGAGGTTTGTAGCTTTCTCGATCTTGCCAATTTCTACAACAGGTTCATGTTGGGGTTCTCTCATATCACTTGGCCCTTGAGTCAAGTCACCAAATGAGGAGCAAAAGAAAAATTCTTTTGGTCTGAATCTCAACAGAAGACATTCACACAGTTGAAACATCACCTCTGCTCTACATTAGTGCTCACATTACCATACTTGCAACAACCATTTGAGATCGAGATGGATGCCTCTGACTATGCTATTGGGGCAGTCCTTAATCAATAAGGGCATCTAGTGGAATACCATAGTGAGACGCTTTCAGACACAGTCTAGAAGTATCCCACCTATGATAAAGAGATGTATTCCATTGTGTAGGCCTGTTGACAATGGAAGCATTACATTTTGGGGAAGGAAACTGTCATCCACACAAACCATCGACCACTGCAGTTCATATAGATGCAAGGGAAGTTGCAGAATGATCGCCATCAGAAGTGGTCCTTATACATGCAACAATTCTATTTGAATATCAAGTGCAAGAAGGGCATCACAAATAATGTTGCAGACTACCTCAGCCGACCCCCGATCATGGAATTAACCACCGTGCTCAACTCTTATGTCCACAAGTATTTTGATTGCCCACTTCTCTACAAAAGCAACCTAGAATTCAGCCACACATACCATACGCTCTTGGAGGGTCAACAAGTTCCACATTTTCACCTCCACGTTGTTTTTTATGCCACCTGGAACACCTTTTTGTTCCTTCAAGCTAGCGTGCAAAGATTATTTGGGAAGCACACTATAGTCGGGTAGTTGAGAATTTTGCAGTCGAGAAAAATAGTGGTAGTACTACAAAAGTATTTCTATTGGCCGAATCTTTGATAGGATGTAGGGAAGTACATCAGATCCTGCACTGTCTGCACCATTGCTAAACTGACCATCAAGAAGCAAGGTCTCTATACTCTGCTGCCTACCCCTAATTGACCTTGGGAATCCATCTCCATGGATTACATGTCAGTCCTTCCTTCTACTAAGCATGGCAATGACTGTGTTTTATGGTCGTTGAAAAATTCTCGAAGATGGCCATTATGGCGGCTTGCAAGAAGAGTATCACAACATAAGGCACTGCTAAACTCTTTTTTGAACAAGTGTGAGTACACTTTGGGATCCCAGAATATATCATCTCATATCGAGACAGCAAGTTCCTCAGTACATTTTGGTCCAGTATCTGGTCGATACTGGACACCAAGCTCACTAAGTCCACAGCTTTCCATCCTCAAAGTAATGGCCAGACAGAGGTCGTCAACAGGATGATCATACACATTCTGTGCATGTACAACTCAAAGCATCCATGCACATGGGATAAGAGTCTCCCCTATGTCTAGCACAACTACAACCAGCTCTCCACAACTTGACTGGCCACAACCCTTTTCAGGGGGGCTTGGGATTCTAGCCACTATGTCCCATTGATGTGGCCATACCATTTGCTTTGAATCAGGTAGATTCAGCTCATGTCTAGTACGAAGTCGACAAGGAAAATAGCTTCATTGAGCACATTCAAAAAATTTGCCAATAGGTCCATGACATATTACATAAATCCAATGATAAGTACAAGCAGTGACATGATCGACATGAGGTGCCGCAGAAGTTCCAAGTGGGTGATAAAGTTTAGCTACATCTGTGGAAGGAGCACCTTGCTAGGCTCCATTGCAAGATTCGCTCACTTTGATATATGCCACACACCATCACCAAGGCTATGGGAGATGATTTTGAGCTCAACATTCCCCCATTCCTTGGCTTGCACCCAATGTTCAATGTGGATCGCCTTCGACCATAATTTCCACAATTACTGGAGACATCCGACATTACAGAAAAACTCACACCAACATATTTAAATCTTGACTGCATGGAACAAGATGCAACTAATCGGATCATGGGCACACAGATCAAGAACACCTGCTGACAGAAGATCCAATTTTATCGAGTTGTCAAACCTGTCCAGCTCCTGCACCAAGGAAATGGCTCACTAGGGACCAAGTTCAGTAGAAGTTTCCCCATCTCATGGAGGAACTCAATGCAATGCAGACTATTGATTCCTAAGGGGGGAGGAATGATCGAGGTGGATATTGGTGACCACCCACCTATTCCATGTGGACCCCCACCATTGCTTATTTTAGTTTTCCAGTTTCCTTAATTGTAGCACAATTTACTGTTTTTGGCAGCTTTTCGGATCCTGAACTTCCGGAGTTGTTTTGAGGCCCTAAACAATGTTTTTTTGGCAATCTTGCTCGCAACCACCAATATCCACCTCGAACAATAATGAATTATAAATGTATTCATTCAACATTTACATTGTCTGCAAATAAGTTCCAATTCAATCTTCTATGTGTAAATGGACTTTCTCAATAGGAATAGGATGGGTTCATTGTTATTTATTTTTACTTCTGTCTATTTACTACTACAAATTTTATGTAAAATTCCTTTTTGGATAACCATTACCTTTAGTATATAAATATGTATATTTTCTTAATAGGGTTTCAATTAACAGTTTGTACTCCAAGATAGCTTGATTGACACATAGCTACATAGGGGACTGGATTGAGTCGCTGCAGAGTCGCCAACTTTGTCCTAACCCCTTCACCCATTGATCTATGCGTTATTAAGGTGTCTTTGGGATCTTCTTTATTTTAATAAATTCTGATTCTCTGGAAATAGTAAGACTACATCTCCTTTGAATTCGGTTTAACTAATACTCTTATCATGTCTTCCTCAGAATTTCTTTACATACTTACAAGTTATAGTTGTCTTGGTTTGAATTTCCTAGATTATCGCTTCTTCATTCATTGTTTTTAATTCCATACCTTAAGATTTTCCACCATAACACATTCACTTACCTAAATTATTGTAGAGTTTATATATGTATATACCCAGTTCTTATATTTAAATTCCCCCCCTACACCAATGCTCACATAAGCATTATAGCTCGCACTTTAAGTTACCAATCTGCAATAAATTTAATATAATAGACTTCTTATGCATTCAACATTCATTCACATATTTATATTATATAAAAACAATAAATTCTGATTTTACTTTCATACTTTCAGCCATAGTAATAACATGTACACTTCCATGCAAAAATCACAGGCTTAAAACAAATCTTAAATACTTAACTTTTCTCTGAAGATTTTCTCGAATTGAATAGGGTGAGAGCTTCTCCACCTAACCTTGATAAGGGAAATAACGTCGTCTTATACCCCCCAAGATTCCACTCTAGAACATTAGGTAACAATATCTTTTCTTCTTGAATCAAGCAACAAACATTGGGACTATAGACTAGTCTTCAAGCCTTTGATTCCTTCTTGTAAGGAGGTTATCCACTGGCTCAAGTCCAACTCAAGATTTCCTCCATGTTACTCAATATTTTATTTCTTTTCTTCCTCTCCAACAATATAGAACACATTTCTTTCCACTAAGATCTCTTTTTATCTCCAGGAGAGAAAGGTTTAAGTGTCTCTAACTTTTCCTAATTGCCTGGAGGCTGGAATTTGTTTTGGGTCTCCCTTCTTGAATTTTGAGATTTCATAATTCTAAAAACAATATTATTCACTATTTAAATATTCATCTAAAATGTCATTGGTCTTTCCTAAGTTCTATTTAATATAATATTAAACAATATAAAGTAAAATTTTACTATTATTTGGGAGGTGTTACATCTTCCTCGCTAGGCAAAACACCGTCCTCGATGTTTACTATAGCCCATGGAGTAGAGTAGGATAACCTTGTCTCATTAGAGTTTCATCTTCCCAAGTAGCTTCCTCTGGGCTAAAGTGCTTCCACTACACTTTATCTAGGGTGATAACTCACTTCCACATTGTTGTTTCTCTTTGCTCGAGAATACACAGTGGTTCTACTAGAAATTCCTCGTTAGCTTTGACCTGTCAAAAACATAATTATCACCATTAGTTATTCATTCTAGATTTGATATAATATAATTCAAATTAATTCATACTTACACATCTTGTCAATAAATAATGTGTCTGGGGTCATACACGTACTTCTTTAATAGTGACACATGAAACACATTATGAAATTTTATGTGATGAGGAAGAGAAAGCTGATAAGCTACCGGTCATATCCTTTCTAGGACTTAGAAAGGACCACAATAGCAGGGTGCCAATTTAGCACAACTACCCCACATAAAGGGGCTTTTTTCGGGTTTTATCTGCGTAAACGTTTTGTTTATCTTGAGCCACTTTCAAGTTCTATCAGACTTTCTTCACTTCTTGTTCCATTTCTGTTAACATTTCAGGTCCGAAGGTCATCTTGTCTTCTGTGTTATGCCAACTAAACGGAGTCCTACACCTTCTTCCATACATCACTTCATAGGGGCTCATCTTTAACGATTCATGGTAGTTCTTTTTATAAGTGAATTCAACCAAATGAAGATAGTATTCCCATTTGGTTGGTTGTTGCATTGCGTACATTCACAATATATCTTCCAATATTTGATTGAACCATTCTATTTGTCCATCCATCTAGGGGCGATAAGAAGTACTAAATTTGATCTAAGTACCTAGCTCTATAAAAGGAGATTTCCATAATGCAGATGTGAAATTCACATCTCTATCTGAAATTACTACTTTTGGCATACCATGCAATCAGAATATTTCCTTCATAAAGATGTATGTGATTTCCACCACCTTATAGGTAGATTTAATAGGAATAAATGAGCAACTTTTCTTAACTTTTCCGCGACCACCATGATGGAATCATGTTTCTTCTGGGTTCTCGTAAGTCCAGTTATGAAGTCTAATGTAATCATTTCCCACTTCCACTCAGGTATAGGAAGTGGTTGGGGCAGTCTATCAGTGTGTTGATGCTCAGCTTTAACCTGCTAATATTCTAAGAACTTAGCCAAATATATCATGATATCCTTTCTCATCCCAGGCCAAAAATATCCCTCTTAATTGTAGGAAATATTTTCTGATAACTCAGGTGGGAACCATAAGGACTGCGGCAAAACTCATCTAACAAAATTTGTTTAAAACTTACTTGATTAGGAACATACGTTCTTCCCTTGAAAGTTAATAGATTCCTCTCATCTATACCATACTCAAATGGTTTTCCTAAATCTTGTATTTGTTTAGTTTTTTTGCCATAAGAATTTATATTCAGGATCCTTAAGGGCGGCGTCTTTGAGTTGTTCTATCACATTGACTTCTATGCAATGATAACGAATTTGATACACACAATTCACCTTTCTACTTAAGGCATCAGCCACTTGGTTTTCCTTTGCTTTAAGATGCCTTATATCAAAGTCATACACACTAAAAAAGGTTGTCACCCAAGCTTGACGTCCATTTAGATTAGGTTGTTTAAATAAATTTGTTAAGATGTTATGGTCTCTCATAAGCATGAATTTCTTTCCCAGCAAGTAATGGAGCCATACTTTCAACGCATGCACCACTGCAGTAAGTTCTAGATCATAAGTTGAATATCTTTGCTCATGCTCCTTGAGCTTCCTAGACTAGTATGCCACCACTTTTCCACACTGCATCAAAACACCTCTCACCCCTTGTTGGTAGGTGTTCGTGCGAACAATAAAGTCATTTTCTGGGTCAACTACCTTTAGTATTGGAGCGGATGTTGGTAAATGTTTCAATCGCTCAAAACTGAGTTGACATTCCGCTGTCTAGTTAAAATCTTTCCCTTTCTTCTATAGAGATGTCATGGGTTAAGAAATCTTAGAGAAACCCTCAATAAATCAACAATAATAACCTGCCAACCCCATAAAGGATCAAATATCTGCTACATTTTTAGGGACATGTCAGTCTACGATAATCCTAATTTTTTCACGTTCAACAAAAATGCCTTCAGAAGATATCACATACACAAGATATTGTATTTGTTCCTTAAAAAAATCACATTTGTTGAATTTGGGATAGAGTTGATTTTCTCTTAAGGTTTGGAGAACAATCCTTAGATGCTCCTTGTGTTATTTTGTATTTTTCGAGTAGATTAAAATATCATCAATGAAAATTTGAACGAAATTGTCCAAGTAGGTGTGGAAAATCCCATTCATTAAAATTCAGAGAGGTTGATGGGGTGTTATTCAACCCAAAAGGTAGAACTATAAAGTCATAATGGCCATAGCATGTTCTGAACGATGCTTTTCAAATATCCTCATCTTTAATTTGAATTTGATGATACCGCAATCGCAGATTGATTTTGGAGAATACAGTGGCGCCTTTTACCTCATCAAACAAATCATTTATTCGAGGAAAAGGATACCAATTCTCGATGGCTAACTTGTTTAATTTCCTGTAGTCAATACGAAGTCTCAACGTTCCATCTTTCTTCTTAATGAATAATACGGGTGCTCCGCAAGGAGACACACTTGGTCGGATGTACCCTTTGTCGAGTAATTCCTGTAGATGCATTTTGAGTTCAGTCAACTTAGGAATACTCATAGGGTATGGTTTTTTCGACACTGGGGCATCTCCAGGGATAAGTTTTATGGTAAAATAAATTCTTATTTTCGGAGGTAATCCAGGTATATATTCTGGAAACACATATATAAACTCCTGGATAACAGGTATATCTTCCAAAGCTGACAATTTATCTTTTGAATTGGCATATCCAACATGCACCGCATATATTTGAAAGCCTTTCTAGACACATTTATTTAACTGGTTAGCGGTGATTGAATGCAACTTAATATTTCTTTTAATACCTATATTTCTTGTATGTTTCATTCCTTTGTGACGAAACTGATGATTTTATCCTTACGATTTACTAAGGACCAATGTCCTTCCAACAATCCATCCAAATTAGCACATCATAAGAACCCAAAGGTAATATATTTAAGTTTGCTTTAATGGATTGACCTATAATTTCTATGGGACAACTTTCTATCTTGGCAGTCACTCTACGTTTTGCTCTTATGATTAATTACACTAGCCATGAAGTTTTAAATTTCATACTTGTTAAATGACATTTTTAGATTGTTTCTTGACTAACATAACTAATAGTTGCTCCTGGGTCAATCAAAATAGACACAATCCGGTTAGCTATCTTACCTCCAAACTCCACCATAGCAGGTTGATATTCTGCCTGATAATCCTCCAAGGCAGCATTAATCTTCGGTATGTTTGTCACCACATCACCAACCATAGAAGCTTCTTGAATGCTTCTTGTAATTCTAGGTCTGGAGCAGTGAGGACAATTCTTGTAATAATGGGGTTTCCCACAACCCCAACATTGCAGGGGTGGTTTTGGTGGTTCTCCAAGTTCTGCCTTGTTGAAGGTTTCGACTATTTTGGCTTAATCAAGATTTCGGTTTCGTTGTTGATGCTTTCTCAGGGTTCCTCCCACCGGCTTTTTGGGTACATATTTCATCCCACCTAATCTGTTTCCCTTATAATTACTTAAGAATCCTCTGTGTCCCCTTTTACCCAGCCAACTTTTATTACCTTCTCCTTTCTGTCGCATCTATTAGTAATAGATACGAGCCTTTCGAATAGTTTCATCCATTGTTTTGGAGTTATCAAACCATATTTTTTCTTTCATATGAGTAGGTAGACTGCTTAAGAAGCACTGTACTTTCACTTTTTGTTTTTGCATGTATGGAGCATAGCGCAAGAAGGAAGTGAACTTGGTTATAAATTCATCCATAGACTATTGTCCCAACCTCAAGTCATGGAATTACTTCACCTTCTCATCATAGAACCTTTCTGTGAAGTATTTATCCTTGAAATATTTTTGGAAAGTGTCCTCCATCACCTCCCGCTTGTCAGCGTTTCAAATTGTTTTAATCACTTCCCACCAAAGTGTGGATTTACCTCGTCATTGATAAACAACTAGACGAGCCCTTAAGTTATCATTATATTCATAAATTTGGAAATACTGGTTCATATTGATTTTCTAATCCTCCACAGCCTCTTCCACTTCTCCATCAAATAATGGAGGTTTTATTTTCTTAAATTCTCCCTGTAATTCAATCTTTGGCCTCTTAGCCCCTCTACCTCTGGAAGTATTTCTTGATTCTTCCTCATTATTCGTTAGAGTTTCCTCTGTTTCCGGATGACCTCTCTATTGTTTCCTTATATCCTCCCTATTTCTATTATCCTCACTAGGATTTGGATCCCTCAGGTTCTGTCGATCCGAGAGGCTTTTTAGGATCCTCTCCTGCTCTAATCTCAGTCTCTCATTGTTAGCGCTCACATTCATCATTTATGCTCTTAATTGCGGCACAGTCTCTAATAACACTACATTCTCATTTGTTGTTCATTCCCCTAGCTGGATCAACATTTCCGGATTAGATCCAACTCAATGGGGTGGGGTGGTTCCTCGTCCCCTTCTCATATTGTTTTTGCTCCTCTTTGTGCATTTAAACATTTTTGTTACTGACAACTTTTCTTACCCAAGGCCACAATGCTGGAACCTGTGGCTCTGACACCACTTGTAACATGTCCACTTATCAAATAATTAAGAAAAGTTACAAATCAATTTTTTTTCACTCTGTTGTGAGTATATTTAAAATTTACAATTCTTTGAACAATAATTATTGTTAGATGATAATAATACTACTATGCTTTAATTCACATTATCATGGGTTGGGTTCAGTAACACGTAGTTCTAAATACCTTGCCTTCCACTGATACATTTGGAATTTCTGGATGCTTTTGGCTCTTTCCTCCAAGTGCGTCTATACGTAGCTTGACAGATGGGATTATCACCATGCTTGATCTTACGCGATCCCATCCAAAGGTTCAAGTTTATTGGCTAGAATTTAGGGTATATAACTTGAGGGTGGCCCAGGAGAAAAATCATTTGTTTCATTTCCCTTGCGAGGAGGCAGCTCTACAACTGGTACTTAGTTGGGAAAATTTTTGCAATTTTTTGAAGGATTTTTTATAGGCTACGAATAGGGTACATTTCAGTCTTAATCTTTTTGAATTCACAACAATTTCTTTTTGTCTTCTCACCCTATATCTCCTCTATTCCCGGCGATGGTTTTTCTTGAGGTGGTGGCAGGAAGGTTTGCTACCCTTGCAGTATCCAGCCATCTGAGCTACAAGGCTACACAAGATTCACTATGATTTTAGTATAATGTTGATTGTTAACTCAGATTCACCTCCCAGAGTGTATATCTTGTTCCTGGACAAGAAAACATCTCGAACAAAAAAAAACCAACCTTTTTTTTTTTTCTAGCCAATAGAGGTACTGTGAGGGTTTGCTAATTTTTAATAGAACTGTGAAATTTCCTTGATTCTTGCACAATGTTGAATTTTACATACCCTAACTCAATTTCATCTATCATTGTTGGGGTTTCTGTAGGGCTCCGACCACACTCTTCGAGAGTCATTTCGAGGGACAATGTGAAACTCTAGCCAATGACACCTCTAGGTTGGCATTGAAGTTAAATTCTCAATCTTTCCTATTGAAAACAACTTAATAATTCTGAGTTTTATGAAGGTCATAACTTAGCATTACAATTGTTCTGCTTTGCTAACAATTAATTAATCAGGACTGAGGTCGAATTGGTTATTGATGCCATAGTTTCTAAATACTTAATTATGTTAAAGGGAATTTGGCTCACTGGCTCAAACTATGCTTATAAGTTATCGTGTTTTTTTTTTTTTCCATACTAGTTAAACTGAACTGAGATTATGCATGTAAATACAAATTGTCCTAATTGTCTCAAATTTATTTTGTTGGTAAACTAGACATTCCGCCACAAACTTTTGAATATTAGATTTAAGGCCATCCCAAAAAAAATCCTTCTTAACCATATGGTAAGTTTTTAAAATTCCTAAGTTCCATCCTAAGGGAGAGGTGTGCAATTCCAAAAGAATCTTTTGTATCAGTTGGAAATTCTTACAAAGGTATAAGCGATATTTGGACCATAATGAATCATTTTTCCAGCTAAATGTATCAAATGTACTAGGATCTTACTGCAACTTTTGAATGAGTGCCCACACTTCTTCGTCTTTCTTCCATTCATCCTTGCTTTGTTTATCTAATCAGGTTGGATAATAGAAATGGCACAAAGAAATGCTTCCACATCCTCATCCTTTCTTGAGAGTGCATCCACAACAACATTTTTCTTCCCTTTTCTGTAGATGATTTCAAAGTCATAACCCAACATCTTTGTGACCCATTTTTTCCACCCTTCAGAAGATAATATTTGTTCTAAAAAATATTTAAGGCTATCATGATATGTTTTTACCTTGAATTGTCTTCCTATTAGGTAATGTCGCCATTTCTTAAGTGCATTAGTATTGCCAACTTTTCCTTCTCATAAATAGCTTTGTGTAAATACTTTCCTTTAATTGGACGACTTTCAAAATAAATGGGTCTTCCTTCTTGCATTAAGACAATGCCAATTCCATTTCTCGAGGCATCACACTCCACAGTAAATGTTTTTGTGAAGTCTGGCGTAGCTAAGACTGGTGCTTGGCACATTGCCTCTTTAAGATGTTCAAAGGCCTTAGTTGCTTTTGGAGTCCAAGAAAATGCATATTTATTTAGTAATGTTGTTAGAGGTTCAACTATTCTCCCATAATTCTTAACAAACTTGCAATAATACCTTGTCAACCCGAGTAATCCTCACAGATACTTTATGGATGTGGGGATTTTCCATTTCTTAATGGCTTTAATTTTGTTAGGGTCTACCTTCACACACTCATGAGATATAATATGACCCAGATATTCCACCTCCTGTACTCCAAAGAAACATTTGGATGTTTTTGCATATAATTGTTTCTCCTCCAATAGTTTGAGCACCCTGTCAACATGTTGAACATGATCCTTCCAAGACTTGTTCTAGATTAGTATATCATCAGAAAATAGTAAAACAATTTTTCAAAGGAAGGGTCTAAAAATGGAATTCATCAAACCTTGAAGTGTAGAAGGTGCATTGGTAAGGCCAAAAGGCATGACCAAAAATTCAGAATGACCTTCATGAGTTCTAAATGTTGTTTTCAGAATGTCTTTGGTATTCATTCTTATTTGATGATATCTTGAACGAAAATCCAACTTGGTGAAGCAAATTTCTCCATGTAATTCATCCAATAATTCATCAATGAGAGGAATGGGAAATTTATCTTTAATAGTGAGCTTGTTGAGCTACCTATAATTCAGACACATGAGCCATGATCCATCCTTCTTGTGAACCAATACTACTAGAGCAGAGAAAGAACTTTGACTAGTTTGAATTATACCAGCCTCTAGCATTTCTAAAACCCTATGTTCAATTTCACTCTTTTGGGCATAGGGATATCTGTCAGGCCTGACGTTTGAAGGAACAGTTCTTGGAATCAAATGAATAGCATGATCATGATCATGAATAGGTGGGAGGCCTTTGGGAGTCTCAAATAGCTTGGTATGATTTTCCAAGACTTTTTGGAGATTTGGAGAAATAGATGATTTCATTGTTTGAATGTTTAGAGAACATAATTGTGCAATTCCTCCCCATTATTATTTATTTAGAAGCTTGGTCATACTATTCGAGCTAATTATCTTTCCTAGTTTCCCTGTGATACCTCTTAATTCAACACCCTTTCCTTCCCAAAAATTTTCAAGAAAAGTTCTTGAAAATTAAAAATTATTGTACCCAAAGATTGTAACCATTAGACTCCTAGTACAACATCATCATCCACCATTGGAATGGAAAGCATTGAACTCTTCAATACGTATTCTCCCATGGATAGCTTGATATTATGGAACTTTATAGAGAAATTTATGGTTCCTCCCATTGCAATCATCACTTGACACTGTGGTGATGGATATAGAAAGAGATTTAATTCCTTTCCTATATTACAATGAATAAAATTATGGGTACTACCTGAATCAATCAAAACTAACACCTTTTTCTACCTGATATGTACTTCTATATTAAGAGTTTGAGGAGTGGTAATTCCAGCCAATGCATTACAAGATATGGTCAGATTCATTTCTTGTTTCTCTGAGGTTGGTTCATGTCATATATCATTCTATTTTGATGTTTCTCGTTCCTTTTCTTCCTCCTCTTCACAATATATGTTGAATAATTTCTTCTCATCACACTTATGACCTTTAGTGTATTTGCTATCACAATTGTAGAAAAGCCCATTTTCTCTTTTTTCCTCCACTTTTTGTGGTGTCAACCTTGTAGGTTGTGGAGGACTAAGACCAACAACACTTCCATCTTTATAGTTGTGAGTGGTAAACTCCCTTGTTGCCATAATTTTTCTTTAAACTTTTCTTGCCACCCTAAATGCCTTCTCCAATGAATCAGGTTCCTAAAGGCGAACCTCATGTTGGATGTTATCTTTTAAAGTTTGTATGAATACATAAATCCTATGCTCTTCTCGAATATCAACTACCCTAATATTCAATTTTTGGAAGTCTTCAATGTTCTCTGCATTGAACCCTTTTGTTTGAGATTTATCAATTGGGTAAAGAAGGTGTTGCTCTTTGTATCTTCATAATGTGCTATCATTTCCTTTGTAAACATTGACCAAGTGACAAGTGCTTTAAGAGAACAAAGGCATCTATACCATACAGACTCATTGGTTTCTAAATAGAAATATGTAATATGTACCTTTTGTGAGGGTTGCACCTCATGTAGATCAAAATATTTCTCCATCTGTACTATCCAATTTACCAGATCCTTGCCATAAAACTTCCTCATATCTATTTTTTGAATGTGGTGTTTCTTAAACCCCACATTGGAGTCTCTAAAATAGTTTTTGATATTCCTTTTGTCTTCATCATGATTTTCATGGACTGCCTTGTCACCAATGGGACATCGTTCTTCTAGCAATTTTTCTAAACCTTCCTGCAATCCTTCTATCTTGACATTCATCATTGCTTCCATGTATGATTTTAAACCATCATTCAAAACTACCATGTCCCTTTTTATACCATCTATATTAACATTCATCACGACTTCCAATTCATTTTTTGTTACTTTTTGCGAGAGCAATATTTGTTGCATTTGGTCTTGCAATTTTGATATATCATGTTGCATTTCTTCCTCTTCTTTATGTGTCATAGTGGAGCTTGAGGGTTTATTACAAGGTGTTTCCATTTTCTTTCTTCGGGGCATCAATTAATGATAATTATATTTTACTATGCCCTTTGAATCACTTCAAACTAATTTCAAACCAAACTTATGCAATTTTTTAAAAAGACTACACACCTTTTTTTTTGCTTCATAGGAGCTTGATATTGAATCTATTGTATATCTGTAATTTCGAATCTCCAAGGTCTGATATTTCATCTTGTGGTATACCCTTGAGTCTTCTTTCCAACCTCACAAGTCTGATCAATATTGTATTCTTCAAGAAAAATTTATGCCAAATATCCCACGATGACTTGATTATAGACTAATTCTGTAGAGTGAACTTGTATGATGTACCACGTGTCACTGTTCCAACCTTCGGACCTAAAAACGATACAAAAAAAATAAATTTCGTCCTCTTTCTGTAACTTATGAGATTTCAATCTCATACTCAGAGAGAAAGTTATCACGATGTTCCCAAGGTAATGTTTGGGATGTAATTCAGTATCTTGCAAAACCCTAACTTCCTTGGATCATATGTTCAAAAATATAGCGAGCCAATATTTGAAATTTGGACCCAAGGTTCAACACAATTTCAGCTCAAATGGTTTTTTTTAGCTTTTGAAACTTCATAGAAAAATATCTATAGTAAAAATTCCATAATGACCTACTTGGAGCAATGAAACTCTAGAATACAAAGCTCAAATACCAAATGTTATGCAATCAACTCACAAAATAGAAGAAAATATAGATCAACGACTTCAGAATCAGCCTCTTCAAGGGGGAAACCTCCTTTTCATTACATAAATGAAAAATTCTTGGATGATTCAAATGACAAGGCCTCCTTTTTATATATAGGGGTCTAGGGGGTCACAATATAATCAAAGCTGACATAAAAATAATAATCTAAGTGAACAACAATAACAATATGGGGCACAATAATAACAATATGGGGACTAAATGGGGCACAATAATATAATAAGGGGGCACACTAAAAATAACAATGAGGGAATACACTAATATTATAGGGACCTAACATTAGTCTTAACCCCTTTTCCCATTGATCTGTGTATTATTAAGGTGTGTTTAGGATCTTCATTTGTTTAATAAATCTTTGTGATTCTCTGGAAACAACAAGACTACATCTCCTTTGAATTTGGTTTAAGCTTATTCTTATCCTATCTTCCTTGGAATTTCTTTACATAGTTACAAGTTATACTTGCCCTGGTTTGAATTTCCTAATATATCACTTCTTGATTCATTGTTTTCAATTCCAAACCTTAAGCTTTTCCACCATACCACATTCGTAGTTCTAAATTACTGTAGAGTTTATATATGTATATACCGAGTTCTTATATTTAAATTCCCCCCCTTACAGTGATGCTTACATAAGAATTATAGCTCACACTTTAAGTTACCAGTGTGCAGTAAATTTAATATAAAAGACTTCTTGTGCATTCAACATTCATTCACAGATTTATATTACAAAAACAAAAAAAATAAAAATAAAAGTAAAAATAAATAAATAAATGAATAAATAAACAAAATTCTGAGTTTACTTTCATACTTTTAGCCATGGTAATAACAGGTACACTTCCATGCAAAAGAATTGAATTTAAACAAAGCTTAAATACTTATCTATTCTCTGAAGATTTTCTTGAATTCAACAAGGTGAGACATTCTCCACCCAACCTTGAGAAGGGCAATGATGTCATCTTCTACCCCCTGAGCTTCCACTCCAGAACAATAGGTAACAGTATCTTTTATTCTTGAATCAAGAAATAGACATCATGACTACAATCCAGTATTCAAGCCTAATTCCTTCTCATAACGAGGTTATCCACTGGCTCAAGTCCAACTCAAGGTGTCCTCCATGTTACTCAATATTTTCTTTCTTTTCTTTCTCTCCAACAAGACTAAACCCCTTTCTTTCCACTGAGATCTCTTTTTATCTATAGGAGAGAAAAGTGTAACTATCTCTAACTATTCCTTACTACCTAGAGGTTGGAATTCATTTCTTCTCTCCCTTCTTGAATTTTGAGATTTCATAATTATAAAAACAATATTATTTACTATTTAAATATTCATCTAAAATGTCACTAGTCTTTCCTGAGTTCCATTTAATATAATCTTAAACAAGATAAAGTAATTTTTGACTATTATCCTGGTGGTGTTACAAATACTATAACTAAATATGTGGGTATTTATTTTATATTAAATTTATTATCCCAATTATTAATTAAAAAATTAGAAACTAAAATTATATAGTAAAAATAAATATTAAAAAGTAAGGTGTAGAAATGAAATACTAAGCATGAATAAATAATTGTTTCAGATAATTCAATTCATATTTCTATTTAAATATAAAAATGAGATTTCAAGGCTGTAATTTTAAACTACTTGTGGTTCTTAATTTACCTAAGGTGTTGAAAATTACAATTATAGGAAACTGTCATTTAAACCTTTATTCATACACAAAATTACAATGTATATCTGGCAAATTACCTTCCCTGGATTTGAAATTTTAAAATATTTGGTAATTTTAATGGACAATAGTGAAGCTAAATAGTTCACATAGCTATTGTTAATCAAAGTTTCGGAATATATTTAATAAAAAAAAATGCCCAGTAAAAAGTTGAAAAGTGTAGAGAAAAAGAAAAGATAACGTCACTGTTAATGTTTAATAAGTTGAGTAATATTGGTAAAAGGTTGGCCAAATGCAATTATCCACACAAATATTACTGATAGTGAATAGTATGGAGCAACTATGCAAGACACTTGAGTGGAGACCATCTAATTTACTTTCACTTCGATTATATAAATATATTACATAAAGCACGTTGTCTGTATTAGTGACAACATTTGATTGAAACTACCTCGATTGGACACTTCACGTGTTTATATCAAACTTGATAGCAGCTGGAAAGTATTTTGAATATCTCATGAAGCATACTATGTTTAATTTTCATCAAATAATTAAAAAAATAAATAAATGCCAGTTTATATTTTATGTGAATATATACTATTTTATAGACATTTTTTAATATTTCAAAAGAGAGAATGTAATTTTATAGCCATATTTATAAAGCCAAGTGTTCATCCAGTGGGAACGCCTACGCCAATGAGAGTTTCCTTTTCACTTTAGAAAATGAAATCGGAGAACGCAAAAATTGAACACAACACACTTAAACATTTGATTTCCAAATAGGGGTACTTATACAGAGTGAAGAAGCTTCTTGAGTCAGCCACAGTGGCATTTTTGGGGAGCTATCCGAACTCTCAAAACTTCCTCTTGAACTCTCTACACTTCTTACCTAGTGCATTTAATGCAGACAGTGGTTGGAATTAATGTTTTCTAACACTCCCCCTTAATTCCAACCATAAGATAAACACAAAAAATACCCTATAGCACTATACATAAGATACATACATCCTCTTAAATGACATGCATGTTGGTCTAAGTCTCAGCTAGCCTTACAACATAATCTATATTTTATATAACGCATAACTTACTCTACAAAACTCAATTTTTTCCTTCCCAAGAGCCCTAGTGAATATGTCAACTATATTCTCATTTGTATTACAATATATTAAGTCAATTTCCTTTTATTGGACCCTTTCTCTTACAATATTATATTGTGTGTCTATATTTTTTGACCTTGCATGACATACGAGATTTTTTGCCAATTTGATGGTGCTTTGATTATCACATCTACTCATTATAGGTTCTTGTTGACCTTCACCAACATCTTCAAGTATTATTCTGAGTCATATTGGTTCGTAGGTGGCACTACATAAATATTTATACTCTACTTCAATTGATGACAAGGGAATGATTGGTTGTTTCTTATTTCTCCATGATATAACTCCTGATCCTATATTGAAGATGTATCGAGTGGTGGATTTCCTATCATCTAGATCTCTTGCATAGTTAGAATCATAATGAATTGTCAATTCAACATCACAATCCTTAGTATATTCAATACCAAAATTGATAGTTCCCTTTAAATATTGAAGGACCATTTTTTAAACTATCCAAGGGATTTCATGAGGCTTAGCCATGAATTGACTAAGTATGCTTTCTGCATAAGAAATTTTTGGTCTAGTGGTAGTGAGATAATTTATACTTCCCACTAATTGTCGATACAATGTTCCATTTAGCTTTTTTATTCCATCTTCACTTCTCAATTTGATATTTTATTCCAATGGAGTACTTATTGCTTTACATCCTTTCATATGAAATCTATTTAGTACCTCATTTGTATATTTTCCTTGTGTTGTTAAAGTCTTTCCATTATCTCTCCATATTTCGAGAACTAGAAAATAGTGCATCTGTCCAAGATACTTCATCTCAAATTCCTATGATAACTTCTTTTTTATATTCTTAAACAATTTATCAACACTCCCTGTCATTATTAGATCGTCAAAGTATATAGAAATTAATAATATATCTCCATTTCTATCTATCTTGACATACAAATTAGGATCATTTTTGCTTTTGTTAAATCCTTGTTGAATGAAGAATTTATCGATTTTCTCATACCAAGATCTAGGTGTCTATTTTAGTGCATATAAGGCATTTTTTAACTTGCATACAAGATGTTCTTGTCCCTTCTTTATGAATCCTTCTTGTTGAGCAAGATAAATTGTTGAGAATGCAACAAGATGATGGAGCTTAGTGGAAAGGAGTCCCCTTCACTAAGTGGGCCCACAGGCAAATTATGGCGCAAAGTCTATTTTTATACATGTGGATCATGTCAATGAGTTGCAAGATGTTGTTTATGGATGATTGGTCAAGTTGGCAAAAATAGATGGACTTCTATTTTTAGACAACAGTGGTGACACTGTCAAGTCTAAATATAGAGCAGTCAAATATTATTAGCCCATAATAATATTTAGACTATAAACTTTATATTGTTCTCTTGGAGCACCTCAGTTGGAGCTACAGATGTGGCACATGCAGCTGACAGAAGGAATCATGTGGTTACCTATGGGTTGACTGAGCTATTGCATGTAGGACTTCAGTTAGAACTCAACTGGTTGAGTTTAGTGGAGCTGGAGGTGGAGTTGATGGAGTTGTGTTCAGTTTGACTTTGTTGAACTTGTTGTGTTTAGTCTAACTGGCGAATAGACTAAGTGATGAGTTGTGTGAATTAGTTATTAATTAATTCACTAATTATTAACTCATAATGCAATTGAAGAATAAATCAGTTAACTCAGTGCATGTACAGTTCAGTGGAGACAGGTGTTAGGGATTGGGATTACTATGAGTTGTGACTATAGTTGTGAATGAGATCTTGCACAATCAGTGGGATTGAGTTATGCCAATGACAATTGTGGCCAAGAACAAATGATTATAGCCTGTGCTCATGTGATTTCCAGTGTGAGTGATTTTCCAAGGTAAAAAGAACTTGGAATGAGTTTGGTTATAATTATTGTTCTTGCAGGATTGTGCAGTGGAGGCAGGCAAGGAGCGGAGGAGATTTGGAGATCAGATCTGAGCTGTATTGTGTGTAACAGGTGGAGATAGTACTGAGTACTTGTGAGGCGTAATGTATTATTTTTGTTACATGTTCTCAATCATATAATATATAGATAGTTTGGGGTTTTTAGCAAGATGCTTTCCCCGGGATACATACTCTGTTGATATATGTGTTTGATGCTTCTATGTGCACATGTGTATGTTTCTGAATACTGCTAAATTGATGATCAACGTAGAAGAGATTATGTATTATGCATGTATTCCACAATAGTGTATAATCAGGATAATCTCGGTTGAATAAGTGTCATATTATTCATAAATTTCTACATGGTATCAGCGCGGTTGATCATTAGATCTACTATTCAGGAAGTGTTTACATCTTATTTCTTCAGGCAAAGTCTGTACTTGGGCTAGGTAGCCTCTAGATTCATCCTTCCTTTGGAAGGTGAGATATTTGGTGAATGCCCATACAGTCAATCTCTATACGAGAAGTATTTTGTTCTCACGAATTTTAGATCGGAAGCGGTTGAGTTTTGTGCTAGTGGAATTCGAATTTGCAGCAGTGTTTTCTTGGTGTCAAAGTTGAAATGTCTTTCAACAGATTACGATTGGAGTATGCCCTTGAGGGCAACTTGAACTATATTGCATGGAAGGTCAGGATCAAGGTGGTGTTAGATGATAATGGGTTGAAGGAGTTCATAGATGCAGATGTCCCAAAACCTACGGATGCTACTCAAATCGGGGATTGGCTAAAGAAGACAGCAAAGTGTCGAAGGATTCAATTGGAGGGCGTGAGGGATCACATTGTGTCCAGCCTCCATGGAAAGGCTTCTCCATTATTTATGTGGAAAGCGTTGATAGATCTATACCAAAGCAAGAGTGACCAGAGGAAGTTGGCGCTCAAGGATAAACTCAGAAACATCAAATGTGAGAAGGGCGACAATATGCCCAAGTATCTCATGAAGTTCACCCAATGTGGGGATGAGCCAGGAAGTGTGGGGGTGACTGTCAATGATGAGGACTTGGTGAGCTTGGCTCTACTTGGTCTTCCGAAGAGTTGGCATTCCTATCAGGACTGTCAATGGTCGGGAGAAATTGCCAGGATGGGAGTGACTTTAGTTGGATCTTGTGTAAGAGGAGATTAGGCGGAATACTAGGGATGGATCTTCATCAAAGGCAACTGATGAAGGAAATTGCACTTTGGTTGCCAAAGAAAAGAAGGGGAAGAACAAGAAAGATTCTCATTCTAGTGCAAAAGGTAGGAAGCAGGACATGTCCAAGGTGAAGTGTTTTCACTCTCACCAACACGGACACTATTCCACAAATTGTCCGCAAAAGAAGAAGAACAAGCAAGCTACTGGATCTGCAGCAGGAGAGGCTCTAGCCTTGCAGTTTGAGCTTGATTTTTCATTGATCGCATGCTTGGTTTCAAGTGTGATGGGATCGGTATGGTTCTTGGACAGTGGTGCATCTTTTCACATGACAGGAGATCAAGAATTGTTTTCAGATCTAGATGAGAAAGATCTTGGAGTGCACATCAAGATGGGCGATGATGGTAGATACAGTGAGACCAGTATCAGTACCATTTCCTTTGAGAGAGAGTCTAGTAAAACCTTTGTATTGAAGGAAGTCATGCATGTTCCAGGATTGAAGAAGAATCTTATCTCTGTGGCGATGTTAGAAGACAAGGGATATGATGTTGTTTTCAGCGAGGGAAAGGCTTTCCTGTGCAGCAAGACAACTGAAGAAACCTAGAAGATAGGGGTTTGAGTGAGGAACCTTTATCAGTTGCATGTAGATGGATGCATAGCAATGGCATGCAAGGCAAAAGGATTGGTGAGCCGGGATGATGGCGAGCTGTGGCACAGGAGATTGGGTCACCTTCACCATGGAGCCTTGAAGATACTGTAGCAGATCACTACTGGGATTCCTAAAGGCACACTTGCACAGTCAGATCAGTGCAAGGGGTGTACTTTGGGAAAGTTTGTGAAAGCCACCTTTCGTGAGAAGGATAGTCGCGCCATGATGATCCTTGAGAGAATTCACACAGACGTGTGTGGACCTTTCTCAGTAGCTTCGATAGAAAACACAAGTATTAAGTGATTTTTGTTGATGATTTCTCTCGTAAGTGCTAGATCTTCTTCATGCAGAAGAAGAGCAAGACATACTCAAAGTTCTGTGAGTTCAAAACACTGGTCGAGAAGGAGTTGGGGAAGAAGGTGAAGGCTCTCAAGAGCGATAATGGTGGTGAATACATCTCTGGTGATTTCAAGATATTCTGTAGTGCAGAAGGGATTTGAAGAGAGCTCATGGCTCCCCATAACCCACAGCAGAACGGGGTTGCTGAGTGGAAGAACAGAACGATTGTGGGTGCTACATGGGCGATGTTGCATGATCAGGGCCTACCCCTTCACTTGTGGGCGGAAGCATGCAATACAATAGTTTATGTGCAGAACCGTTGTCCTCACAGGATACTTGGCATGAGTACACCCAAGGAGGCTTATTCTGGTAAGAGGCCTGATATTTCTCATTTGAGGATTTTTGGTGCTAACGTTTACATGCGTGTGACAAAGTATGCCAGCAAGAAGTTGGAGCCGACCGCAGAGGTTGGGATATTTGTGGGGTACATTGATACGCCCCATAACTATCGTGTGTATTTGCCAGACAGTGGCAAAACTGTTGTGCGATGGGCTATAAACTTTTAGGAGGAGAAAGCCATGAAGTGTTCGCTTGAGAGGGAGCCACACTTTCATGCAGATGAGGAGCTATTAGTTCCTAAAGATGAGCTTTAGGACATGGATCAGCCACAGGACGAAGTTCATGGAGTGGTAGAGACCACTCATGCAGCACCAACCATCAGAGGGTGGAAGCGCTTGACAGAAGCTGAGCGACTGGCTCAAGATGTAGAGAAAGTTGTAGGACCACCTACAACCTAATGCAGGTAGAGACAGTCACCTGATCATTACAATGGATACATGGCTCTTATGAGAAAATATGTCATGACTGAGCCATCCTCTTTCAAGGAAGCTGTGGAGGATCTCGCATTGGTAGATGCCATGGTGGAAGAGTATGATTCGATTATCAGAAACAGTGCATGGGAGATTGTCCCAAGACCAGAGGGGAAATTAGTGGTGTGTTTGAGATGGATCTACAAAGTAAAGTAGATGGGGTGGAACATTCATCAGATGGGTGTGAAGACTGCATTCCTCAACGGAGTCATTGAGGAAGCTACTTCAGTGGAAGTAGTGGATGCCACTGGTTATCGGCAGTTGGTGGAGTCGCATGTGTGCAGGCTCAACAGAGGCACATTGGGATATGGATTGGATGAGATGAAGCTATGTAGCTTCACAGATGCAGATTGGACAGGGAGCCCAAGAGGTTAGGTATATGGCAGCAAGGACATCCGGTACCATCATATCAGATATTGTGTGCAGCGGAGAATCATGTTACTTTCATACATTCCAATGGACAATCAAGATGTTGATAACTTGACGAAGGTGCTCACCAGGAGGAAATTTGAATACCAACGAGGTAGGATAGGGTTTGTTGATAATCCATATATTTTTGAGAGGGAGTGTTGAGAATGAAACAAGATGATGGAGCTTAGTGGAAAGGAGTCGTCTTCACTAAGTGGGCCTGCAGGCAAATTATGGCGCAAAGTCTATTTTTAGACTATGTCTATTTTTAGACATATGGATCATGTCTATGAGTTGCAGGATGTTGTTTATGGATGATTGGTCAAGTTGGAAAAAATAGATGGACTTCAATTTTTAGACAACAGTGTTGACATTGTCAAGTCTAAATATAGAGCAGTCAAATATTATTAGCTCATAATAATATCTAGACTATAAACTTTATCTTATTCTCTTGGAGCACCTCAGTTGGAGCTACAGATGTGGCACATGCAGCTAACAAAAGGAATCATGTGGTTACCTATGGTTTGACTGAGCTATTGCATGCAGGACTTCAGTTATAACTCAACTGGTTGAGTTTAGTGGAGCTGGAGGTGGAGTTGATGGAGTTGTGTTCAATTTGAATTGGTTGAACTGGTTGTATTTAGTCTAACTGGAAAATAGACTAAGGGATGAGTTGTGTGAATTAGTTATTAATTAATTCACTAATTATTAACTCATAATGCAACTGAAGAATACATCAGTTAACTCAGTGCATGTACAGTTCAGTGTTGACAGGTGTTAGAGATTGAGATTGCTATCAGTTGTGACTATAGTTGTGTATGAGATCTTGCACAATCAGTGGGATTGAGTTATGCCAATGAGAATTGTGGCCAAGAACAAATGATTATATCCTGTGCTCACGTGATTTCCAGTGAGAGTTATTTTCCAAGGTAAAAAGAACATGGAACGAGTTTGGTTATAATTATTGTTCTTGCAGGATTGTGCAGTGGAGGCACGCAAGCAGCGAAGGAGATTTGGAGATCAGATCTGAGTTGTATTGTTTGTAACAGGTGGAGATAGTACTGAGTATTTGTGAGGAGTATTGTACTATGTTTGTAACATGTTCTCAATCATATAATATATAGATAGTTTGGGGTTTTTAGCGAGATGCTTTCCCCGAGATACATACTGTGTTGATATATGTGTTTGATGCTTCTATGTGCGCATGTGTATGTTTCTGAATACTGCTAAACTGATGATCAACGTAGATGAGATTATGTATTATGCATGTATTCCGCAATAGTGTATAATCAAGATAATTTCGGTTGAATAAGTGTCATATTATTCATAAATTTCTACATAAATCTCCTCTTTTAAGTCACAATTTAGAAAAGCTAACTTCACATCTAATTGTTGTAGCTTCCAATCATATTTAGTTGCCAATGCTATCATTGTTCTGATTGTGTTCATTTTTTCAACCGGAGCAAAGGTATCTTCATAATCTATACCTTCCTTTTGTGACTAACCTTTTACAAACAATCTTTCCTTATATTTTTCTATGCTACCATCTGCATTAACTTGTACCTTGTACAACCATTTTGATCTTACACAGACTTTATTTTCAGGTAATTCTGTTAATTTCCAAGTTTCATTTTTCATTATAGAGTCATATTCTTCTTTCATTGCTTCCACCCATTGATTATGATTTCAGCTTGCTCATAATTTAAAGGCTGAAAAACAGTCATTACTTGATACATTAAAGCATAATATTTATACCTAATAGGGGTTTGAATCTATCATGTTGACCTTCTTAGAGGTTCATTACACTATGGAGTACATTCTCCTCTTCTTCTTCTATGTGGAGTGCCTTCATCACTTCTTTCTGGACTTTGACTTGTTAACATGTCTTCTGGAATGTCCATGCTTTCTTGAGCCTGGAATGATTCCACAACTTCTTCTTCTTCCTTAAAGTAGTCATAAGGAGGTTTCCATACATTATGTTCATGTCCTTTTATTTGTTTATCTACATGCTCATGAAATATAACATCTCTACTTGCAAAGACCTTGTGAGTACTTGGATCATACATATTATATGCTTTTTTATCAGTACAATATCCAATAAAAATGCATTTCATGGCTTTGGCATCTAATTTTCTCCTATCCTATTTAGGAATATGAGCAAAGGCCTTGCATCCAAATATCCTTAAATGACTAACATTAGGTTTAAAACCATAAAATGCTTCAAATGGTGTTTTGTGCTCAAGATACTTAGTAGGGATTCTATTTTTAATATATAAAGTTGTATTAATGGCTTCAGACCGAAAACTATTAGAAATCCCTTTACTTTTTAACATACTACGAGCACATTCAAGTAATGTTCTATTATTTCTCTCAGCTACTCTATTTCGCTGAGGTGTGTGTGATATTGTAAATTGTTGTATAATTCCACTTTTTTTGCAATATTTGATAAAAGCTCTTGGAGTGTAATCACCACCTTTATCTTATCAAAGAATTTTAATGCTCTTTCTTATTTGTTTTTCAACCATATTCTTGAATTCCTTAAAATATTCAAACACGTCACTTGTATTTTTTATAAAGTACACCCAAGTGTATCTAGTGTTATCATCAACAAATATACGAAAGTAATATGCTCCACCAACTAACTTAGTTTGCATTGGACCACATACATCAGTATGAAATAGTTCAAGTATTTCATGTTTCCTTCTATTTTCATGCACAAGAAATTCTTCCCTGTGTTGTTTGCTTAGTGCACAACCTTAACATTCAAAGTGTCCAACCTTAATATTTGGAAGGCCTTCCACCATCAATTTCTTTTTTAGCAACATTAGGTCATTATGATTAAAGTGTCCATACCTTTTATGCCAAAGCTCTATATTTGGCATGCATGTTGATGCCAAATCTTGATTCCCATTCTTCATGACATCCAACTTGTATAATCCTCCAACTCTCATTCATTTTGCAACAACCTTGTAGTTGTCCTACACATCCTTTATCAAACAATGTGATTTCAAAAATTCAACTTTTAAATGTCGATCTGTAATAGTAGAGGTTGAAATTGAGTTATTCTTCAATCTCAAAACATACGCCCCATTTTGAATTTGTTTTTATTGTCGATCAGGCATCATAACACTTATATCACCATATCCTTTAATTTCATGTGATCTATTATCCCCTAAATAGATGTGTCCACCATTATTAACCTCATGATAAGTATCAAACTAATCTCTTTTGCATGACATGTGGATTGATGCACCAAAATCTATAAACCAAGCATTATCATCATTAGTTTCTTCTGATAAAGCAACATTGGACACAAAAAATTTAAGATTGCTAAAGTCATGACTAATTGCTTTATCTCTATCAACATAATTCCCTAAATTCCTTCCTTGTTTAAATTGACTAGACCTTCTTTTCATGCAATTCTTAGAAAAATGAGCAGGTTTTCCATAGTAATAACACACATCATTTCTACTTGATTTGGCATTTGTCCTTGGTAAAGGTGTACCTTGAAATGATTTTACCTTTGGATTTTTGCCTTTATTTATCTACTATTATTTACCTTTGAAGGACTGCTTCCCTTTAGCCATGAATACTAAATCTAAATTGGGAGATTTATGTTTAAGACTTCTTCTCCGCTCTTCTTCCTACATAAGTATACCTTCTAACTCATCAAACGTAGGAGCCTTCTCTCTAGATGAAAGTCCAGTGATAAACATTTGATATCCATCAAGTATTCCATTTAATGTCACAGTAACCAAGTCTGTACTAGATATTGTTTCACCATTGTCACCTATTTTATCCTTTAGATCTTTAATTCTAGATATAAAATTATTGATACTTTCATTTTCTTCCATCTTAACTGAAATAAGCTTACTTTTTAAATACAATATTCGATTTGTAGTCTTTGTCTCATACAAATTTTTTAGAGTGTCCCATGTCTACTTGGATGTTTTGCACTCTCTAATGTGTAGAATAATATTGTCCTTAATGGGCATCTGCAAAATCAACTTCGCTTTGTTTTCCTGTCACTCCCAATATTGAATTGCAGTGTCTGTGGCCTGAGGGGATACTGGCTTGACTTCAGCTCCAGACACAATCATCCATATGTTGTAGTCCTGCATCAAAGTTTGCAGCTTAAACTTCCAATTTGCATAGTTTTCACCATCTAGCTTGTTAGTGTGAGATAAATAAGATTCTACCAATACATTAGCCATTGTCGGTACTCTTATGAACCCTTAAATACCAACCACCAAGATACAAAATTTTCACAACTTCAATAATTAATTTCCTTACTCAAACACAAAAAATAACTCATTTTTAAAACTAATCCTACTTACTCCTCAACAACACCCTTTTTTTATATTTATTTTTATTTATGTATATTACTTTATTTCATAATCACCAAAAAGCACGAAGCATGATATAACCATACAGCTTACTTCAATATTTGAAAAATTCTTTTAAAACAATGAATCGTTCCTTCCAAAATAGTCTTAGAGAATGAGTCCAAAAAACATGTTTATAACCATAACGTTGGTTCTTCAAAAATGTTCTCATTTTCTACCAATAACCAGAAATCAGAGAAAGCAGAAACACGTCATAGGCTATCCTTTTCTCAAAAAAATATAATGCAATTTTTTTGTTATATTCACAACCATATACAACTATTTCCAAAGGAAATATATGCCACAAAATTTGATACCAACAAAAACACAAACCTCCTTTTCTCAATCGAACACAAACTTTGCCCTTCAGCCAGCACGCCCTCTCTTACCAGCATGCATTCAAAATTTCTCCTCGCAACTCCTTCTTTGAAATATTTAGCGCTATTTCTTAATAGAAAATGGCTCCGTCTAACTCATTTAGCTAGTGGCTCTCTCAATCTTTGTCTACCATAACTCTTTCCTCCACGTGTTCGTCTCCCAGCGATTCGGCTCCCTATAAATTCTCTCCTTGCAGTAAAACACTCAGGTGAATCATTTCCTTCAATGCAGACCTTAGACCTCTTTCATGTCTTTCTCTCACACGTGGAGATGCAACAATTTCAACTTTCTGCAATTTCTCACACCGACTTCACATGCTCTCTGCAACACAATGACCTTTGTGAGACTTCTCTAAAACCCAAAACCTCACACACTGATCACTCACAGAGAGTAAGGACTCACACTCTCATCTTGCTCTGATACCAAAGCAGAGAACGCACAAACTAATCAAAACACACTTGAACATTTGATTACCAAAGAGAGGTATTTATACACAATGAATAAGATTCTCAAGTCGGTGATAGTGGCTTCTTAGGGAAGCTATCTAAACTCTTCAAACTTCCTCCTGAACTCTCTAGACTTCCCACCTAGCGCATTTAATGTAGACAGTGGTTTGAATTAATGTTTTCCAACAAATGATCCTATAGTGTGTAATGTCAATACATATTGTTTGTCAACATTTCATTTATATGTGGAGAGGTAATGTCTTTGTTTATTATTTAATAACTTGTTTTTATAGTTTTAAACACATATAAAAATAGTGCTTTATATAATTATAATTTATTTTTATAAATACTTTATATTTGATAGGTATACTTATTTATTAAATGTTTGATACTTGGTTGTATATTTAAAAAAATTTATATTGTTTTTTATTTATTTTTACTATTTAATTTTAAACACTACGAAATTAGTAATTTCATGCAAATAAGTCAATCAGAAATTCAAATTTAAAATTTTTTTTTGTTTATTTATTTATTATTTAATTTTTTCAAAATTTAATAAAATTTTATAAAATCTATCTAAAAATTTCAAAACTAATTGAAAACATTTTTTACTACAAATCAAAACATTATAACCTACCCATAAAAATGCAAATTATTACAATCACCTAGCGCATTCAATGTAGACAGTGGTTTGAATTAATGTTTTCCAACAAATGATCCTATAGTGTGTAATGTCAATACATATCGTTTGTTCAACATTTCATTTATATGTCGAGAGGTAGTGTCTTTGTTTTTTATTTAAATAATTGTTTTTATAGTTTTTAAAACACATAAAAATAGTGCTTTTATATTTTAATTTATTTTTATAAATATTTATATTTGTTAGGTATTTTATATTATTATGTTTATCATACTTGGTTGTTATATTTATATAAAAAAAAATATTGGTTTTATTTATTTTGACTATTTAATTTAAACACTACAAAATTAGTAATTTCATGCAAATGAGTCAATCGAAATTCAAATTTAAAAAATTTAAAAAATTTATTTTTGATTTATTTAGTTTAGTATTTAATTTTTTCAAAAGTTTAATAAAATTTTATAAAATCTATCTAGAAATTTCAAAACTAATTGAAAACATTTTTTACTACAAATCAAAACATTATAACCTACCCATAAAAATGCAAATTATTGCAATCACCATATTATCCCAATAAGAAAAACAGAGAGATAAGTCCATACTTTTAATAATTTCATTGTACTGTTTTTACAATAAACTTCATAATTTTTTTTCTTTAATTAATAATATCTATGGAAGGAGTTTCTTTTGCTTTAAGTAATAAACGAATGACAAGTGCTTTTGTTTTCTTGGCTATTCTAGATTGAGATTTGATGTTGCAGAACTTATGCATGATTTATGTTTTAGACTTGATGGTGTCTTGCGAGTTGATGTTGCAGCACCTATATGAATGAATATGCATGATTTATGTTTTAGATTTGATGGTGCAACACTGATATGAATATGTGTGCTTTAAAATAAGTGTTAGCCTGCAATAAATTAATCTGAAATGAATCTGAAGATAAATCAACCGAAACACACCTCCATTGAAAATGTAAGAAATGGGTAAATTATCTAAGGTTTTTTGCATTTATTTATTTATGCCACTGATACATGTTCTATATCTTTTATTATTACATCAAGTGAGTGATCATGATAGACTTCTGTGCAAAGATTATTTGAATCCATGGATTCAACCGTGTATGGGTGTTGGGTGCAATTGTATATATGCTCATCGTCAGCTGGCCCACCCACTGTTATTGTCACATGGACTACAATTTTCTAAAGAAATGTCACTGATCTGAATTCCAGTATCATAAACATCTCCTGATTTCCAGTCGGAGGGAAGCACAACCTTTCTCGCCCACAACGATTTCCCATCGTACCCGCTGATTACCACGAATCGAAACTGGAGAGAACCTCTTGGTGGCTTTGTATCTCCCACACTTTGCCATCGTTGGGTGTCATGTAATGCCACCCAGACATACCAACCTACCAACACATCACAAATGGCTAACTAATTAGAATATCAGTTTTTTTATAGCAGTTTCACAAATTGATGTCATGGACTAATTTACCTGAGCAACATCCATGGAAACTAATTAGCACATCAGTTTTCTAAATGAAATTTCAGAAATTATTGTCATCCACTAATTTACCTGAGCAACATCCACAGAAACTATGTATGGCTGGCCTCCTTGGTATACAAATTGCACAACAAGATAGTAAGCATACTTCCCACTTTCGTCCACCTCCACCACCGTATTCTAACCTTGGAAGTTGCAAGGGACCTTGTTAACATTACCCAATCAATTTACATAGAAGTTTAGAATAATTCAAACCAGAAATAACCATATTTCCCATAATTTTATATAATAAATGTTGTGTATACCTTTGATATTCGATACCTATAATCCCACCCTTGAGAAGCTCAGGGCCCTTATCTGTGACCGCCAGACTCAAGAATGTTCTCCGAGACACTAAAAATCTATTTGGTCGTTCTCTGTGAAGTCTGTAACTACTACCGCGATCCCTGACTTCTTGCATAATTTGGGGTCTGTGCATCTTATCTGCTAAAATTCAACAGATGATCCTACAAATATTATTTTCGTTTTCTTCATGAAGAAATCTGGAATTATGGAAACATGGTATTAACTTTTAAATCTGGTATTACATTTTATCAACACTCTCAACACTAAGAGAAAAAAATTGAGATATATATTTGATTATAAACACTTAAATATGAAGGTCAAGAGATTTTTATTAGAAACCTGAAAGAGAGCGACAGAGATTGTACACAGAATACAAATCACACTCTTGTTTTGTTGATCTCAAGGATTATATATTTATAGTATCTAGATCACTAACAACAACACATTTACATAGCGATTACAACTCACACATAGGAAACTAATTACTTCTAGATTCACACCTAGGGACTCACAATGACAACTCAGACATTACATGGAATCATTACTTCCAACACCCTCCCTTAATGTTTACATGTAGAAAATATAAAAAACCCACATTACAACAATAAATAAATATTTCCATATTTGTCTGATATGGCCATCATCACCACCCACATCCACTCTGGAATCTCGCAAACACCTCTTTTTCACCACCACATCTTTGAGTTGTCACTTGACTTCCATTTAAAACATCACTCCTTCTGACTATCGTTGATGAACTTTGCAGAATTGACGCTTCTCAACCTCTCAGAGTGCAATGGGTTAGTCTCAACACTGAACCATCTTATGGAGCTGCCACCATCTGTGAATCCACGACCCTTCGTAGCCTTCATCAGTTATCTGGGATAACATTTTAGATACAGAATGTCTTCAGTAAACAATTCTACAACTTGACCTTGCATAAAATAACTTGTACTAATGCTCATGGAGCACGACAGATCACACTAGCTTGACCTTATTAAGAACTACCTGTGACTAATGCTCCCATAACACGATGGGTCACATTATTCTATTCAATAGTTAGTCTATTCTTTGTGGTTCTACATCATGTGACTTTTACATAATATAATAGCATACTACCAGTTCAAATCACACCACAAAATAATTATTCGAACAATAAAATTAGAACACCACTAAAACCAAACTAATATATTCTCTCCACACAAAATAATGTCAATACCCATCGATATCCATAAGAAAACAAATACAAGCTTAAGAATTCCAACAAGAATCCAAGAAAGTGTTTCATATGAAGCAATTCCATGAAGATTCATCATCTTGGATGTTTAAAGAAAAATATGAAGCGACTTCCACACCAAGATGTTGACCCACAATAAGCCATACGAGACATATTTTTTGATGGCTTTACAATGTCAAAATTCAGTTGGACCCAAACATAAATCCACACTCATTGAGACAGCTCTAGAGCATTTTCCATTGATCACCTCTAATGAATTCATCATGTTCTAGAAATTCCATGGGAGGAATCACCCTACAAGAAGCTCTTACCGCCATTAGACACAATGCCCAATTCTTCCATATCAATGAATTGTCCATTATTGATATGCTAGATCTTCTCCACGCATCATTCACTATTCATTGAAGCACGATTTCAATATTTTCTATCACTGTTATCCAGATTTACACGTTGAAGTATTCACAGTGAGAGAGAAGTAATACTTCAGCGGAATTCATCATGAACTCCTCAGATTCACCCTTATCAATGCACTCACCAACAGTTCCATCAAAAATATAGGTTCCGCAGGAATCAGTCTTATGTCGTCAAGTATCATCTTCAACATTTTCCACATCTAACCTGAGATCACAGTTTGGCATTGAATGAGCAGAGCCACCCATTCGTTGCAAACACAATCACATTGCAACAGAAGCAACACAAAAACAAATCATTTCAGATATAAAATTGTTTGCAACCACATAAGGAAGCTTTGACAAAATATTTTTCTTCGAAGACTCACAACGGATCAACTCAATACTTCAACAAGCATTCAACAGACATATCTATAAAACCCAACACTCCCAATCTAGTTCAAACATACAATGAACAAATTTACAAACAAAAATAATATAATTTACTCACACAACACAATCTCTTACCCTGTTTATCTACAGGAATAAAATTCAGGGCTTTCTCACATTTTCCTGGCCCTCCCTTGAGGGAGTCAATCTAGAACTAGCACCGATACCATATTAGAAATCTGAAAGAAAGCGACAGTATTGTACACAAAACATAATTCACACTCGTTGTGTTTTATTGATCTCAAGGGTTACATATTTATAATAGCTAGATCGCTGGCAATGACACATCAAGATAGCTATTACAACTCACACATAGGAAATTGACTACCTCTAGATTCACACCTAGGGACTCATAATGACAACTCGCACATTACATGGAACCATTATTTCCAACAATTTTTCTGTAAAAATCACATAAACAAACTATAAGTTGACACGTTTCAAACCATTTAGTGTGGTTCATCTTCAGGATAAGATGAAGAACCAGATCATGGAATTAGATTAAACACATGAAGAGATATGTTTTCTAGCGGTTAGAATATAACAATTACTTTTGACGAAAGAATTATTATTAATAATAACATTTTTTTAATTAAAATAAAGTAATAGATGGAAATTAGTTGTAAATAAATAATTAATTTAATTTTATTATATTATTATTTTATAAAAATGAAGGTCATAATAAAGGGTCAAACTTAATTATTCAAAACAATAAAATAATAAGAAAATGGAAAAAATAAGAATAAAATAAATAAATAACCAAATAAAAATAATATTTTATTTTTCTCTAGAAGACATTGAGTGTGGGATTAATAAGCTCGCTAATGGGAAAGCCAAAGATATTGAAGGTTACCAAGCTAAGATCTTTAAAATGGGAAAATCTATCCTCATTCCTCATCTTCACAAGCTTCTCAATTTGGTTGTAAAGCATGGCTTTCCTAAGCTTTGGACACAAAGCCTTATTGTGTCTATCTTCAAAAATGGGGATAAAAGAATTCCCTCTAATTACAGGACCATTATGATTAGCCACATCCTAGCCAAGCTTTATGGTCTCATTCTAGAAAAAAATCTTAGCCTTTGGCTTGAGAACCAGGGTAAAAGAGCTAAAGGGAAAGCTAGTTTTAGGGGACACCACTCGACCATCGACCACATTGTATCTCTTAAGATCATCACAAAGGAATGTCGCAACAGTAAAACCGATCTCTTCTTCTATTTTGTGGACTTTAGAAAAGATTTCGACACTATCCCCCAAAATAAGATCTGGAAGAGTCTTGAAGAGATCATGGTTCCTCGTGAACTGAGGATTGTTGTAATCTGCCTCTACAAGATTGTCATTGCCAAGCTTAAGACCAATGAAGGGTGGTCTAAAGATATTAAATGCAATTTCAAGGTTAAGGAAGGTTGTCCCCTTTCCCCTACCCTTTTTGGTATTTACATCAATAAACTGGAGGAGTGTCTAGAAACTGCGGGCTGCAAAGGCACCAAACTCATTGGGATTATCATTACTCTTCTCCTTTATGCTGATGATATCGCTCTTATTGCAAGGAGACATGATGACCTAGAGAAGTAGCTTAAGACTCTTCATCTCTACTGCTCCAAGAGTATGACAGTTAATGTTGACAAGACTAAATCCATGATCATTAAATCCAAAAATATCACGCATGGTAGTTTTGTCTACGATAACCATTGCCTTGAGCAGGTTTCTTCTTATAAATATTTGGGTATTGACTTTCCTCATCAGCTCAACTAGAATTATAGCATCGAGAAAAGAAATATTGGAGGTTGGAAAGCTTATTATGAGCTTGAAAACAATTGTAAGTTAGTCGATATTTACATTTGGAGTAAAAAAAAGGTTTCTCTTTGAGACATTCATCACCCCGGTTATCTTATATGGATGTGAAGTTTGGGGTTGCAGTGTATCTAGGGAGTCATGGAGAAAGATTGAGATGATCCAAAAGAATTCATAACCTATAACCCGAAGATCAATGGAAATGCTCCCTATCCTATCCTCTTGATCGAAACTGGCATGTCCCCCATTGAAAGTGCGGCTATGTTTAGATATCAGATGTATAAGAAGAAGCTTCACAATATGAAATCCAAGAGGCTCCCAAAAATTTCTTCAAACTTTAGTCAAAACCCCCACCTACACCTCAAGCGCAGGTGGCTTTAGGATGCTCAATCTTGACTCAACCTTTGGGGGATTAAGGAGGAGATCATCATGGGAAACAAGGAAAGTATCAAAGATACTATTACCTCCAGTTTTAAGGACAAGATGTGGGATGCTAAGGAGATGGAGTGTAAAAGGAAGCAAAGGTACTATAAGGAGGTGATCAACCCCACCCTTGATAACCAGAATTATCTCTCTATGTTGACTAGCACTAAGAAGAAAATCAACATCGCTAGGATTAGAGCTAACTCTCATGAGCTTCAGAGTGAGACTAGACGGTGGTCTACTCCCAAGACTCCCTGGGACGATAGAATCTGTCAAATTTGTGATACTAAGAAGGTGGAAGATGAAAAGCACTTCCTTTTGGACTGCCTGACTCTTCAACTTGCTCTCAATTCCCTCTCATTAGCCACACCTCAAAGATTCTTGACTTATTAAGTCAACCCAACTATAGCGATCTTGGAATGTTTATTTCCCCACTCGATCAAAGAAACAAGATTTTGAAGAATGACAATTAGACTTTCTTTTCTTGAGGTCCAATATACCAATTTGGTCTTAGTGGATGCTAATCATCATCATCATCATCATCAATAAGGTCAAATTTAACAATTTTAAACAATAAAACTAAAAATAGTAATAAGAAAATGAAAAAATATAATAAATAAAATATGATTCAAAATAATGAATTAACTCAATTTTATTAT
>APFE030599701.1:183105-247662 GCA_000404065.3 Pinus taeda
CCGACACTTTGGTTTAGTGGTTTTTTAAAGATCGGAGAGTATTTGAAACTTTATATGATAAATATGCACAAATTAAAAACATCACATTTCAATGTAAATTTAATATGAGATATCGGTCATTGTTTTTTTAGTTCTCGTAATTTTATTATGAGATAGGTTTCCTAGATATTTTTCCTCCATTATCTTTTTTAAGAATTGGAAATAATATACCATTTATTTTATATTAAGTGGAATTATGTAGGGGAATCAAAGAAAGGAAAAATAACCATATCCAAGAAAGGGAGGCAATCCCAAACCTCCACATGAATCTACTAGCTTGAAGGAAAATAAGGGCAGGAAGGGGAAATTAAAATTAAGCTATTGCAACCATGGTTACCATTTAGAATAATCATGCATGAATAAGACAATTGCTCTCATGGCACAGATTCTTCAATAGAACAATCTTGGCAATTGTATTCCAGAAAGTTCCAGGAATAAGCTAGGAGAAAGAGAACCTAAAACAAGAGGGAATACATGTGCATTAATTGTATTAATTCTTCTCCTAATGCATGGATCATATATTTTGAAGCTTCACATCACATGGGCGCCACAAAATATGCTCTCTCATCTTTAAAACCATATGTTGATCCTCGTATTCTCATGGGAGACGATTCTCTAATGGAGACAGTTAGACAAGGGAGGGTAGATCTTGGAGATGGAAGTTTCGAGAATGTCCTACATATCAAGAAAATTTTATTCAATATGTTCTCTGTGTATCAAATGATATATATTGGCACTCGAAGGAGAGTCGAATTCACCTCATATTCAGTGAGTATATATAACATGCAAAATAAATTCAAAATTATAGTTGGTAAGGTAAATCATTAGTCTCATCTATACTTTTGTTTTGAACTTGTTCCTTAATCAGACTCCACATTATTACTTAGACACGCAAACAACAAAAGTGGAATTTGGTATGAAATTTTTAGACACTTAAATTTCAAATACATGCGGTAACTTAGCAAATAGGGAATGGTCCTGATGATGGATCCCTGTTGGGATTTGAAACGTTGACAACAAGATGGTTTTTACTGTGGGTTCTCCGATCACTAAAGAAAATAGGGAATGGTGAAAGACCTACTTGGCATAGAATTTTCTAATGGAGTTTGTGAAGGATGTGCCCTTGGAAAGCATCCATAAGAAGAGTTTGAGAATGGGGCATGAATGAAGGGCCTCATCTCCCTTGGAGATTTTTCATAGTGATCTTATGGGGCTATTTTGAGATTCTTACATAATTAAACCTAGATATTTACTCGCACTCATATATGATTAAACAATATACACAAGGGTGTACTTTCTCAAACTCAAATATGAAATGTTTGAGCATTTAAATATTTTGAAAGCATATGGAAAGTAGTAGTATAGAAAGACGATCAAGATACTCTGTACAGATAATGGGGGGGAGTATGTCAACAAGGATGTCCAACATTTTTTTTATGAAGTAGGAATACAACTACAACACACAATTCCTTACACTCAATTGCTAGGCGAGGTAGCTAAGAGGAAGAAAAAATCCTTGAAAAATATGGTCAAATTCATATTGCATGCAAGGTCCCTTCCTTCCAATTGTGGGTCAAAGAAACCAATTGTGATTCTAAGACATAAAAAGGATATCCTATAAAATATATTATATGAAAACCACCTTTTGAATCATGGAGTGGCATGCAACCCAAAGTCTCACATTTCTGGATTTTGGGATCTCATGCATGGGCTCATATTCTTGTAGAAAAGAGGAAGGATTTGGAGCCTTAAATCAAAGAGTGCATCTTTGTTGGGTATCGAGATAGTGTAAAGGAATCCAGGCTATTGTATCTTTCAAAAAAAATCTCTTCATTGAGAGGAGTGTTTACTTTAAAGGAAATATCTTACATGTACCTAAGGAAATGTTGCACATAGTGTTTTCATTGATGAAAACCAGTGTCATTGATGCCAAAGAGAATGCCTAAGATAGTGGGAATGTCATTCATGAATAAAAGGAGGTATTATGATAGTATGGTCTATTATATTGCCTCATCAGGTGAATTTGGATAGTATGGTTGGATAGCCCCCTTCGATATCTTTCAATCGGTATATTGCACTTGGAAAAACTCCTCCCAGATGAGAAGTTATGGTCGTTTGAAGTTGGTGCTTTCTATTAGGACCATTAACACCAAATTCATTTCTAAAAAACCAAATTTTTTAAACATCATGCATATCTTGAGTGTATTTATGAACCTATGGTTAAAGCTACAACGAATTTCAAATAAACTTGCACATGGTTTAACCTATGAAGATCATGCAACTTTTGCAGAATCTTTCCATTGAAATTCTAATGTACAATGGATAAAATGAAAAAATGCTTGAATTTTATCAAGAGGTTTCGATCCCATGGTAGCCCAGTCCCATTGTGCCACGTGGCATGGATATATTTGACCCCTCAGCTGAGAGCCATGTGGAACCACCTGCATAATCATTGATGATGTGGTAGAGATGAATCACATGTGGACAAATGAAGACAGTGACATGTGGCCTTTGGTGGCTGGCCCAAGATGGTCACATTGTAGTACATAATGATGTGGTTCTTAATGATGATGTGGTGAAAGAATGATCACATGGAATCCTATCATGGTTCCTCATGGCATGTCGATATGGGTCATTTAGTTGACCAATAAATGGAATTACGTGTGACACGTGGCCCGCTTAGAATGCACCATGTGGCAAGTATGAAATCATAGTTTCATTAGCAATTAGATGGCTAATATCCCTTAAAGCCTGCTCATTTGGCATAGTCATATGGGTCAACTCATATATTTTAAAAGGGCCCCCATCATGTATAAATTTAGAGCACATATCAAGACTTACGGAAATGGTGTGAAGTTGGAGAATAACTAGAAGATGGGGACTTCATGGCTAATCCGAGAAATTGCAATGTGGTGTTTGTAGGGTTGAAACCTTATGGTGTCTGATGGCATGATGTGGACAGCAAGCAGTGCTTGTGATTGGTTATTTGTTTCGGTAACTAGATCATGGAAATAAAAATATTTTCAGACATGGTGAGGAAACGACGCATGTGATTAGTTGTTAGTTTCACTGACTAGATGATGTAAGTACAAATATTTTTAGACATTGAGAACGAGTAGTGGATGTAATTAGTTTTTTGTTTGGCTCAATGGATCATGGAAATACAACTCTTTTCGGATGTGCAGAGTGAGCATTGTATGTAATTTTTTTTTTCCTAGCTCGATTATGGCAATACAAATATTTTGGGACATGGAGAGAAAGTAGTGCATGTGCTTGGTTGTTTTTTCAACTTACTGGATCATGGAAATACAAATATTTTTTAACATCGAGAGTGAGCAGTGCATGTGATTTGTTGTTTATTTGGTTGACTGGATCATGGAAATACAAATATTTTCAGACATGGAGAGTGAGTGGTGCATGTGATTAGTTGCTTGTTTAGCTAACTGGATTGTGGAAATACAAATATTTTTGGACATGGAGAGTGAGTAGTGAATGCAATTGGTTGTTTATTTGGTTGACTGGAACATGGAAATACAAATATTTCATACATGGAGGGAAAGTAGGCATGTTATTGGTTTTTGTTTTTCGGTTGAATGGACCATGGAAATACAAATATTTTTGGACATGGAGAGCAAGTAATGCATGTGATTGGTTGTTTGTTTGGCTGATTGAATCATGGAAATACACATATTTTTTGACGTGGAGAGCAAGCAACGCATGTGAATTGGTTGGTTTTTTGGCGAACTAGATCATGGCAATACAAACCCCTTTTGGACATGGAGAATGAGTAATGCATATGATTAGCTATTCAGATTGTGGCAATATTGACATTGAGCGAGTAGTGCTAATGTTTGGTTGTTAGGAGTGAGATAAACATAGAAATAAATATTGATTCCCTTGGCCCATATTATGACATGGAGAGCCCATTTTCCTAGAATGTGGGTTGACAACATAGGTATGGACCAGTCCCAACAGTCTAACATGGAAAAAATATTAATAAAAACAATATTATAATCCTACATGAAGAGCCTTGTAGCATAGTTCCTTGGTGTGTAGTTGTGTCTTTGCGAGGCTGAAGGTTTGAGCTCATAAATAGGTTGGATATTTTTTATTGTATTTTATTTGGTACTGGAGAGTTATTTTGTCAAACAGTTAAACGTGTCAAAGGTAGCCATTTTTTAGAGCATTGGTTGAACCTTGACCATTTTGTAGAACACGCGTCAGAAGAATTATTTTTTAGAGCAATTAATAGTTTTCAATGTTTTGCGGGTCAAATTCACTACAAATTGATTTTTAGAAACGATTTGTCAGTTGGATTTCTTTGTAATTTAACTAAGGGATGTTAGAAACACTTGTTAAGATTTGGGAGGTCATGATTATTGGTAATATAAGTAGGTAAACATGTTTTTTATATAGAAATAGAAGACAAGTTGATTTGATCATAATTTGAACCCGCAGATCTAGTATGAATTATTGTGAAAAGTGGTCCACTATAGGTTGAAGAAGGAGGTGGGTTCCTCCATCAATGTTGGTGCCTCAACTAGTTTGTTTCCTATTACAAGTGGTAGCTTGCACATTTTCAAGGTCGGTGTCTCAATCAGGCTGCTCCCTATTGTAAGTGGTAGATTACACACTTTTGAGGTTGGTGTGTCAATCAAGATGTAGCCTATTGCAAGTGGGTGCTTCCATATCAAGTCAGTGCCTACAAATCTATGTAAAAAAAATTGAGAAGAAGAAAAAATAATTTGTGGTTTTCTCCCACAAGGGTTTCCACATAAAATTTGTTTTCTCATGAATTGATGTGATGATGGTTTCTTCAGTACTATTTCATTCACTGTTCCGATGCATTTTATTTTTTGATGAACTTATACATAACCACTTATGGATGAAATATTTTGAAATGGTGATATTTCCATTACATTGATTCACCCTACCTCTCACTGTGATATTTGGTCTAACAAGTGGTATCAAAATGTTTTCCTTTAGGAATAGTCAATTGATAGAAGGTTGATCTCAGGGGAAAATTACCACTATCAGATCATCAAGAAAACCTCCTCAATTTGTTTGATCCAGCTATGCTTTTTAAAAATTAATAATGGAAACCCACCTCATTTCCTTGGGATTTGATGCTTGGGTAACTCTAGAGAACAATTATCAAGTTTGTGATACTGCTCCTACAGATACAGTTGGCAAATCCCTCTATGCATCTAATATGATAATTAAGAATGCCATTTTGAGTGGTTTGTCAGATACATGATTTTTCAAAGTAATGCATTGTAAGCCAACTCATGATATACGTAACAAGATTAAAAAAAATTTATGAATAGGAAAAGAGGGTAAAGGAGGCCAAGGTACAATTTTATAGGGCTCAATTCAAAATTTTGAAAATGGAAGAAGATGAGGATATTGCTTATTATTTCCCTCAAGTAGAAAAAGTTGTGAACTCGATTGAAAGTCTCGGTGAAGAATTCAAGGATTATAGTATCATTTCAAAAAAATTGAGATCTCTACTTCCAATTTTTAATCCAAAGTATCACCCTTGAAGAACTATCATATAAGGATAAGTTGGACATGGACATGTTATATGGAAGACTCACAACATATGAACTAAGGACATATAAGGACAACTCAGGAATCAAAGAAGAAACATTTAAATCATCTAAGGAAGAAATCATAAGAATTAAGAAAACTCCAATCATCAATCTAATAACAAAGAAGCCAAGTTCGTAATAAAGATGAAGAGGGGAAATGAAAATTTCAATGTTAAGCTTCCTTTCAAATTCTTTGAACGTAGAAGAATAGGAAATTATGCTTCTAAATTTCCTTATGTAAAAATGAATGATAGTGATGATGAAGTAAGATTCAAGTATAAGGATCAAAAGAAGAAATGAAGTGCAAAAATGATGGACTTGCTGTCAAAATAAGTAAGTGATTATGAGAGTAATGAAAGAGTGACTCAGATGGGAGAGGTGAAATATTTTTCTTCGTTGAAGCATAAGTAGAAATATACTATGAAGGAGTACTTAGAAGTTTTTTGAAAGAAATAAAAACCATTAGAAAGAGGGTAGGTCAAATAAAGAAGAAACTCCAAGAAAAAGATCAAGATGAAGTCCATTATCTCTCTCAAGGTTGAGCTAGAAGAGGCCAAAGGATATAAGATTTTTTGTTAGAAAAACTAAATAAGAAGGAATAAATTTGTGAAGGATTAGAAGAATAATGTGTGCTTTTGAAAGAAGAATTCAAACAAATTAAAAACAACTTAAATCTTCTCAAAGGATCTGATCCTCTGGATCATATTCTCAACATTCAAAGATCTCCTCTCATCAAGTCAGACCTTGGTTATAAAGAAGGTTGTGAGACATCCAAAGATAAATATCTTTTAAAAATATCGAATAAATTTCATCCCAACAATTATGATTAAGCATTCATTTCATCCAAAAAAAACTCATCTATAGATCCTAAGTAGGTGATGAATCAACCCTAGCATGTACACTTCAACGTTTATGATGATTCTTAGAATGATTTTAGGAATCAACAAGAAATATCAAGTTCACATAAGAAAAAAAGCCAAGATGAAGGTATGAAGCTCCCCATGACATAAATCCTTCAAAGAGGATCCACAAGGAGCAATGGAAAAAAAGTCAACAATTAGCAAAGGGATGAATATACTCCATGAAACAATTTCAAAAAATATGTCACATCAAGACCCCCCTATACCACTAGGTATCAAAACAAATGTTTTGGTCATTGTCTTTCCTCTACAAAATTTAGACACAAAGCACAAGATTTGTGACCTATGATGTCATCAGGTATAGAGGATATGATCAAATGCATAGGTTTAAACATATGGATCAAATTAGAAGATATGATAATGAATAATATGGGTCATTTATGTCTATCTTCAATTCCAACTTAAAATGTTACATATGTCATAATGAAGGGCACATAACATGTGATTGCAGAATGAACTTGAGGTGGCACAATAGTGAGGGACTCTCTATGAACCCAAGAATGGATGTCGAGTGGAGAATGAAACAATAAGAACCAAGGTTATATCTGACACCTCAAATCTAATCCATTGGTGACAACTTCTTCAAGAGTATAATTGTTTAAAATGAAACTTAAAGAAGCAACATTATGTAGGCAGGATGATTATTTGCCAGAAAGAGAACCATTAAAGAATATCAAGGAAACTCAGGGAAGTATATTTGTAGTAGCATGGAAATAGGTATATAGAGGATTTATACACATGGGGATTAGGTCCACCATTAAAAAAAAAAATCTTGTTCCAATATTGATTGAAAAATGAAATCATCCAGTGCATGGACATATGTTAGAAGATTTGTTGGAGGAGGAAAATCAACATAGCCAAAAGTATATGCAAGAAAATAATTTGTTGACAAGAGGAAGATTCACATAGTAAGAATAAAGGTCTCAAGGGGAGTTTCCATTTACAATAGGATCAGGTCCATAGAAAATTTCAAGAACAATCATGGAGAATTAGTGAGCAATCATGTATGTTTTCCATTGACTTGAAAAGGGGAGAGAGAGTAGAAATTGAAAGAAGACCTTGAAGTCGTAGGAGGAATTTGAAGACAAATAATATATTGAAAAATACAAAGCAAGATCGAGAAGGAAGAATCTTCATATCCAGTCAGGGGATGTCCCCAGTATTATTTCAAGGGGAGTTTGGTCCATTGTCATCAATGACCATCAATCTCTAGTGGTGTTTTCATCAATGAGAAAGAGGGACATTGTTGCACATAGTTTTTTCATTGATGAAAACCAGTGTAATTGATGTCAAATGGGATTCCTAAGGAAGTAGCAGTGTTATTCATGAATCATAGGAAGTAGTATGATATCCTGGTCTCTTACATTCGCTCATCAAGTGAAGTCAAATAGGTTTTACTTTTTCTTGACTTTTTATCAAATTTATGATGTCCTAATTAGTGTATGGATGGTATGGTTGGATATTCCTCTCCTAGACCTTTCCAATAGTATATCACATTTGGAAAAACTCCTCCCATATGAAAAGTTATGATTGTTTGAAGTTAGCAGTTCCTATGAGGACCAAAAGCAACAAATTCATTTGAAAAACACCAAATTTGTTAAATATTGTGCATCTCCTGAGTGGATAACCTATGGTGAAATATATGGTGGATGTTAAACAAACTTGTGCACTATTTAACTTGTTAAAGATCATGTAGATTCTACAAAATATGGTCATTGAAAGTCTAATGTATGATGGATTATATGTCAACATACTCAAATTTTATCAATGGGATGCCCTTCCATGTTGGCCAAGTCCTATCGTGCCATGTGGCATGGATTGTCTTGACCCCTCAATTGAGAGCCATGTGGACCACTCTTCAGAATCATCAATGACATGGTAGTGGTGAATCACATGTGGACAATTGGCAAAAATGACATGTGGCCTTTGGTGGTTGGCCCAAGATGGTGAAATGTAAATATAAGATGATGTGAATATTGATGAAGACATGGAAAAAGGACGATGATTTCGCGTCCTAACATGGTGCCACATGGCATGTCAATATGGGTATTTCAGTTGACCAATAAAAGAAATTATGTGTGATACATGGCCCACTTAGACTGTGCTATGTTTCAAGTTTGACATCATAGCAATGCCAAAAATCAAATGGCTAATAGCCATTAAATCCTAGTCATTTGACATGGTTGAATGGGTAGGGTCAACTCTTTAAAAAGGGGCCTCATTGTGTATAAATCGATGGCATTGATCAAGACTTAGGGAAATGGTGTGAACTTGGAAAAGAAACGTAAGGCAGGGACTTCATGGCTAGTCTAAGACACATCAACGTGGTGGTTACAAGGTTGAAACCCTGTGGTTTCCTTTGGTCTGATGTGGAACGTGAGTAGTGCTTATGATTGGTTTTTTTTTCTAGTTGATTGGATCATGGGAATACAAATATTTATAGACATGAAGAGAAATTATTGCATGTGATTGTTTTTTTTTACTAAATGGATTGTGGAAATACAAATATTTTCGGACATGGACAGTGGGTAGTGCATGTGATTGGTAGTTTTTTTTGGTTGACTACATCATGGGAATACAAATACTTTTGGACTTGGAGAGAAAGAAGTGCATGTGATTGGTTGTTTGTTTAGTTGATTGGATCATGGCAATGCAAATATCTTTTGATGCGGAGAATGAGAAATGCATGTGAATGATTATTTTTTTGGTTGAATGGATCATGAAAATACAAATATTTTTAGATGTGAAGAGTGAGCAATGCATGTGATTGGTTTTCTTTTTGTTGATTGGATCATGTCAATACAAGTCTTTTTGAATGTGGAGAGAAAGGAATGCATGTGATTGGTTGTTTTTTTGGGTGACTGGATCATGGAAATACAAATATTTTTAAACTTAGAGAGAAAACATTGCATGTGATTGGTTTTTGTGACTGGATCTCGTTCAGTTTGTGCCCATTCACTGTGGAGGATGAGCCTTTAAATGCACAACAATCAAAATAGGAGATCGCCCATAGAAATGTTGCACCGAGAGAACTCTTGGTAGTTTTGAAAAACATATTTATATTCCTTTACCTGATGTCAAGGTGAGGCAAAGGCAAAGAGTTTGGTGGCGTGGTCCAGAAGGGCAAATGATGTGAAGTGGAAGGACTATTTGTGTCGGGATTTGTGGTTTGAAGTGGTTTCATTATATTATTATTTTATATGTTATAATGAAGATTTAAGAAAAAGAAAAATGTGAGATGGTTTTGGTGTTGTTTGTTTTTAAAAGGATTGATGGTTCTTAAACTGGAAGCCCTGGTGTCCGAAATGTTGATTCTTGTGTGTTAGTAATTTTGGTTATAAAAAGGGTTGGTGGTTCTTGAACTAGAAGCCTCAGTGTCTGAAACATCAATTCTTGTAAGGTCAAGTTGTTTGATCAGCTCTTGAGCACATTCAGTGTCCATACCTCCATCCTATCAACTGACGGATAGCTGAAAATGAAATATCTAACAGATTGTGGTTAGTCCATAGGATGGCTCCTTACTTGATGGCTCTTATCGTGGAAGCCCCAATGTACCGAGTTGCCAATATTGTTGATCCTACAAAATTCATCAATAATGGCCAAAGGCAGTTACGTTTTAAATGGATGTCAAGTGACAACTCGAAGATGTGGTGGTGAAAGAGCAGTGTTTGCGAGATTCTAGAGTGGATGTGGGTGCTAATGATGACCATATTAGACAAATCTAAAAAAGATTTAAATTTATTGTTATAATATGGGCTTTTTATATTTTCTACATGTAAGCATCAAGGGAGGGTGTTGTAAGTAATGCTTCCATGACTTCCAAGTTGTCCTGAGTTGTATTATGTGAGTTCCTAGGTTAATAGGTGTACTAGCTATTTTTAGTAATCTAGACCCACCATTCTCGAATCTAGAAAGATCATGTATTCCTATATATGTAATATCCATGAGATCAATAAGAAGTACTATGTGTTTGGTGTTGTGTTTAATGGATATCTCTGCTTTCTCTCTATTTTCTAATACCATCACCAATTATGGTAAACCATGATTAACCATGGCCATCTTTCGTAAACCATAGTCACCCATAAACATCATGGTCAAACACAATCAAACCTGGTAAAGCATGTTCTCCATATTCAATGTCATATTTTATTCATTATATTGTGACATTGCTATTTGTTTGTCATATTGCGACACTATTTTTTTATTCGTTGCATTGTGACTTTGATTTTGGTTCATCTACTTGCAATGTTGATTTTTATTTATCACATTGCAATGTTAATTTTTTTTTCATCACATAACGAGATTAAAATTATTGTTTTTAACATGTAACCTTGAAAAGGGTTGACAATGGTTTGACTATGCTTACCCATGATTAACTATTGTTGGCCATGTTGACCATCATTGGATATCCTTGCACTATTGATTGTGATTGAATATGATGACAATGGTTGACCATGGTTGACTATGGGTTACTGTGGTTGACCATGGTTGATAATGGTTGGCCATGACTAGCTATGATACACTGTGGTTGATCATGGTTCAGCTGTGGTTCACCATGGTTAGACTATGTTTAACCATAGTTGTCTATGGTTAAACATTGTTGACTATGTTTATGAATGACTATGATTAATGATTGTTTGACTATGGTTGACCATGGTTGATTATGGTTGCCCATGTTCACCAAGTTTGAGCTTGGGTGACAATAAATAACCATAGCAGTCCATGTTGAACATAGATGTCCATCATTGACTATGGTTGAACGTGGTTGACCATGGTTTAATTATGTTTTCCATGGTTGACTATGGTTTACTATGGGTGGGTATGGTTTTCCATAGTTTTCCTTAGTTTAACTATGATTGACCATGGTTTGACTATGGTTGACCATTGTTTGACTATAATTGACGATGACTTGACTCCAGTTGGTGATAGTTGATCATGGTTTGACTATATTCGACCATGATTGATTATGATTGAACATGGTTTGACTATGATTGACCATTGTTTGACCATGGTTTGACTATGTCTAGCCATGTTTGACTATGATTGACTATAACTAACCATGGTTTGAATATGGTTTGTCTATTATTTACCATATTTTGACTACATTTTATCTATGGTTGATCATGATTAGACTATAGTTACCATTGTGATGTTGTTTGTTGATGGTTAACCATTGTTTGGCTATGGTTGATTTTTTGACAATATTTGTTTTTTGTCACATTGTGATATTGTTTATAATTTGTCACATTGTGACATCATTTGTTGTTAGTCGCATTGGGATAATGTTTATTGTTTGTAAATTTGTGACATCATTTGTTTCTTATCTTTCAGCACATTGCCACATTGTTGTTATCACATTGAGAACTATGCTAAAGTTATATGGTGAACAAAAAAATATAAAAGCAATATTAAATTTATATTAATAAAATTATAATAGAATGATGAATGCTATGGATAGTTATAAAAGTTATATTAAAAACTTTTGAAAAACTCAAACATTGAATAATATTAAAATTATATTAAATATTAAGCATTAAATTTATTATATAGAGTTATTGAAGTTATAAACTTTAATGGTTATATTAATGTATATGTCCATGTTGACTACAATTGTAATGTCTATGATTGACTATGGGAAAGTTGAAGATGATGCCTCTGCTTGACTATGGTTGAACAAGAGGTCGGCGTTGACTACATGGTTGATTATGGACGCTTATGGTCATCTTGGATATGATGTTGTTTTTCATGTGACACATGATGTTGATGGTTGACTATTGCATGTTGGACATGATGCCTATGGTTGACTTTGGTTGAATATGATGCCCATGTTAACTATTGTTGGTTATGGTTGACCATGCCAACTAGAGTCAACAGAGTAAACCACAATCAACCAAGTTGATTATAGTTACTACTATTGAGATATTTTTTGTTAATGCTTACCTATAGATAGCTCACGATGCCTATGGTGACTATGGTTTGCCATAACACCGATGTTGACTATTGTTGACCATGTTAAGTATAGCCAACCATAATCAACAATCATTTTCATGTGTTTAAATGTATAGATTAATCTATAGTTAACATATGATCAATGTGTTAATATGTAGATAGATGTATTATTAATGTGTAAATGAATATGTTAATGTGTAGATGAATGTACTATTAATGTATCGATGTGTAGGATAATGTATAAATTAATATTTTATTAATGTGTTAATGTATATATTAACGTATTGAAATATAGTTATGAATATATTTATTTATTATTGTAAAGTTATTAAGATCTATATATTAAAAATATTAAATATTTTAATTATAAAGTTTAAAAATAAATTAAAATTATAGTTAAAAATCAAATAAAAATATACTGAAAATGAGAAATAAAATTATTTGTTTAGTTAATAAATATAAAAAGATATGATTATACACCTTAATAATATATATTATAATATGATTATAATATATTTTATTATATTTTAGTGTGCTTTTATATCCTAAGTGTGTTACATTGGGGCTATGTGGCATTATGATAATATCAGGTAAAATTTAGGGCTTTGTAGGCCCTTGAATCTTTGTAGTCCATTTGTCCATCTCTATTGGTAAGTTGGGCACTGTGGAGGTAAGTTATTGGGTCTCTGGGCCCGTAATATTAGTGTTGGTACTTGTGGGGCTGATTTTGTGGGTACTACTTGAATTTTTGGGTGCTGGGGTGGTAAACTGCTAAGATTTTGGGCCTGTAATCTTAGTGTTGGTTCTTGTGGGGTTGCAATTGTGGGAATTAGTTGTGTCATATGGCATCCCATACTTCATGAGGGGAAGAGCCATTCTTTGTGCTATTCCAAATTATTTGTATATTTATACTAGCCATCGTTATTACTGTTGGGATGTCATCGCTTGCTTTCATGTGATTTCCAACCTTTTGATACTTTCCATTTGAACATGTTTTTTTTCCCTTATTGTCTGACCTCTTCCTCTCCTCAGGAATTTGTGACTTGAATCATCCTCTTGTTTCTCATATCATTAGCACCCCTCCTTTGGATATTCTTGGTGATCAACATCCTTTGTATTTCGAGTGTGTGGGCTCTTGTGACTTCTCTTGGAGTCATATTTTACAAACTACTTGCTATTGTGGGGTTGGTAGCATAAGATGGCCTTCCGGTTGTTGCTAGTGGAGGTGCAGTTTATGTTGGTTTTGTATTTTTGGTATTTGTGCATATTGTTCTTGAGATTAAAGTATTTGAAGTTGTGTGTATATTAGTTTTGGTAGACTTAGAAGACCTCATATCGACATATGGATGGTTTTGTATGTGATTTATCATGGCATGCATGATAATATATTTTGGTATGTGATCGGTGACGTGTTGGTTAACAGCTTGTGCTTGGGACATATTCACTTCTAAGAATTACTTAAGACTCCTCTCAGATTGATGTTGGTGTTGTTAGTTTAGGGAGGCATTGTTATTATTTAGTTTTTGTAGGTGTGGCGGTGTGGAGGAGCCTATATGGTGGTCTTACTTGCTATGGTGGTGGTGTTGTTCTTTTTCTGATCCTACTATGGTTGGTTGAAGTTTTGATCATGATTCTTCTCTGTACATTATGTGGTTTCTCCCTGGCTAGAGTTTGTGACAAGGTGGTGGCCCATTTTTTCTATTTTCTGGTCATTGGTGCTTTTTCCAAGTATGTCTATTTAGTATTCCCCACTTTCAAGGTGTTCACTCAGGACTGTCCAACTTTTTCCTAGATAATTCCATTTTGGGATTCTATACCTTCTATCATTCATCTTCTAGAGTGACACTGACAATTATTATTTATGCTAGATAGTAAATACACAAATCTTGTCGGATCTTTGGTTTGGATCTTCTGGAGGGTGAAACTGGAGGTTCTGACATATATATATTTTTTCTGAAGCTTTCACTCAATATCTCGTGCTGTGTTTACATCTGGGTTCTCGCTCACATTTATTTTTCTCTCTAACATGGGTGGGAGTTGGCTGCGGTAGTGAGTTTTTGTTGCTCATGGAACGTATAACATTTACCTCCCCGATAAATCCCCTCTTACTTGTTGGATTTCCTCGACTATTTTTCTAGTTGGGTTACACATCGAGCATTTATTATTGCCCCAGGGTGTGGTCTCATGTTGCGTGGGGTGTTGTTTTGTTTCTCAAATTTAGTATTATTTTTGTCTTTGTTCCTACACATGGATCGATGTTTGGCCTTCCTTTATTCTAATGTGGTGGCAAATCAGGGTTTTATTCAAGCCATGGTGGAGGTCGAGTAGGCATGGGCCTATATCTCTCGCCCCAAGGATCAACTGGATGTGTCGTTTTTACATGAACATATGGCTCGGAATATCTTTGTCCTGACGACACATAAATATGAAAATATATCCAATCCTAGTCTTGCATGTCCACTTTGCAGAAGGGTTTGAATAAAGGGCTGCAAAGTTATCCCACCAAATTCAGAGATACGGTGTCACATGGGATCGTGCCACTAGTTTGGAGAAGCGCACTCCTGTAGGAAGATGGATTTTCTGTAAGTGTTCTGAGAGGAACATGCAAAGTTGGTTTTAAAAGTGTTGTGCTCCATTGTTGGGCTATACTCTGAATGTCATCATTCTCATGAATGCCCAGTTTAGTTTTCATTTCTTGCACATGGACAACACAGAGAAAATTCTAAAGATCGCATAGGTTAAAGGAATGAGATTCCTCCATATACACAAGTGGTATATAAGTTTCAACCCCCTACTTGACACACCTAAGAACGACAATGTGTGGGTAAAACTGTCGGGGCTTCCTCTGGAATTATGGACCAAGCAACCTTTGACGAAGATCGAGAATTATATTAGTCGTTTCATATATCTGGATCTATGGGCGATAGGTGCATGTGATAAGCGAATGCCCTAAATTTTGGTTGAGGTTTGATTCTCTGGGGTTCTACTAGAAAACTTGGATTTGGCTTTGGGTTAGTTGCAGATTCAAGAAAGATTGGATTATTGGGGCATCCCTTTCAGATGCCTTTTTTTTCATCACATTGACTATTTGATGAATAGATGCCCTAAACAAAGGCAACATCTACATCATACTTCACATGCATGCTTTGGTCGTTTGGATATGCCTCTACATCTTGATGTAATAGATATCGACTCATTTCACAAAGGTACATCTTTGGCTCTGCCTATTCATTCTTAGGTTTTTATTTTTTCCTCTTCTCTAAACATATCTTCTCCATATTTCTCCCCTGTAGGCACAACTAGAGCTTTGGCTTATGAGATCCCCCCTCATCCTTCATATTTTGTTGAACTATCGTCTGGACCTATGGTATCGCACTGGGATTCCCCTTTACATGATTTTTTACCTTCCTAGCTGGAAAATCCCCCTCTGAATACCTTTGCATCATGGGATCCTCATATTTGTGAACCCTTACTCTCCCCAACCCCTAATATCTCACCATTTATGCCTCCTTTATAATCAACCCTATCCCAGCCCCCTCCTCACCTTGAGGACCTAGATTTGGTCTCTTCTACCCATAATTCGATTGGAAGTGATATTGTTTTCCTCCTTCTCAATTTTTCGATGGATATGAAGGCTTTGACCATACAAAAGGGTGTTGCCCCTGCCACTTCACCTCATATTAGTCTCAGATTTGCTATTAATATCATGGTTCAAAAGATAGGAAAAAAAGGTAGTAGGCATTTATGTGGTCGACTGGCATCTCAATCTACTCTTTTCAATGAATTGGCTAGATTACGATGTCCCCATCATTACTTCATCTGACTCTTGGGCCGTTAGGGATTTGATGCTTACACAGGGTGCTTCATGATGAATATACTATCTTTGAATATTCATGGTTTAGGGAATTACTCCAAACAACTAAGTCTTCAACATGTGCTCCAGACTTCTCATCCCTATATTGTTCTCATTCAAGAAACTCTTACTTATTCGTCTCGGGCCATCTCATATTTTTGTGCAATTTGTCCTTCCTGATACATAGTTGGCGTTAGCTCAACTAGGTCTTCAGGTGGCCTTATTTCCATGTAGGATCCTGGACAAGCGGATTTTAAGGCTTTTAGTCTTTTTGTGGGCATCCTCTTTTTTGGGCATATCATAGGAACACCTTGTCATATCCATTTTCTTAATATATATATGCACCATGTAGAAATTGTTCTACTTTATGGGATCAAATACAACAAATAATTATTCTAAATACCAGTGGTCTTATTATGGGAGGTGATTTCAATGCCACTCTCATGGCACATAAGTCTTGTGGTATACACACCAATTCAGATACCCTTGCGGATCATCTATATAATCTATTCATGAATCATCATTTGGTGGAAATTTGTCCTTGTCCACTCTCCCTTACCTAGAATAGTTGAAGAGTGGGTGAAGATCATGCGGGGAAACATCTTGATCGATTCCTGGTACAAGAAAATCTAGTTGAGATCCTCGACAATCTGAAGTCTATTGTATGCATGACATATATTTCTGATCATATGCCCATTTCTCTCTAGTGGAGATTGGATATTTTCCGCTAGGGGTGACCCTTAAAATTTAACAAAGTATGGCTAGATGATAAATATTATAATATTATGGTAAATTCCTTATGGAAGTAGATATATGGCCTGTGGGATGTATCTATGATGCGGTCCCTTATTTATAAGCTCAATATCATTAAAAGTTGAACCAGGACATGGAAGAGATTAAAAAACAACAACTAATATTGGAATTATAGAAGATCACCTGTGACATCTCTCATTTTGGCAAAGCCATGGAACAAAAAGTTCCATCACAGGAGGATTTAGAACATCTTAAATCATTGGAAGACAAGAAGAATGAGATTCTTACAATTCAAGAAGCTACCTAGAGGCTCAAGAGAAAAGTGATATGGTTATGTGAGGGAGACTGTAACACTGATTTTTTCCACAGGTATGCTAATCATAGGAAACAAATTAATGCTATTTGGAACATAGAATCTTATGATGGGAAAACCGAACACAACACCTAAGATACAAGACAAGGCTGTAACATTTTTTGAACAAATTTATAAGGCGAGGGAGGATGTAGATTACAAAGATCCGAAATGGGCTTTGGATCTGTATCCAAATTTTTTAATGATAATACTAATGTTGAATTATACATCCCTATTAATCTCGAGGAAATATCTCTGGTATTTAAGTCTTTCTTGAAAGACAAAATCTTGGCACCAAATGGATCGACAGTGGAGCTTTTCATAAAAATTTTCAAGCTGATGGGACAAAATCTACTGGAGATTATGGAAGAGGCTAGGACTCTGGGTATGATCACTGGAGCCATGAATTCAAACTTTTTGGCGCTCATTCTGAAGTCCTCTTCCCCACTAAATTTTAGGGACTATAGGCCTATCCCACTATGCAACATCCTCTACAAGCTGATATTTAAAGTGATCGTAAGAGGCATCAATAAGGTACTTTCTAGTCATATCTCCGAGGAAAAACGCAATAGTTATGGCATAAGAATGTATCCATACTATCCATTCCAATGAGGAGGAGGCAATGGTGATGAAAATCGACCTTCACAAGGCTTATGATAGTGTAGATTGGTCATACATTAGGCTCATTCTCTATAAGATTGGTCTTCAGCCTCATAATGTGGAGTGGATAATGGATTTTATTACAACTTTTTTTGATCCATGTGGATGTTGCTGGCCACCCACCTATCCCATTTGGACCCCCACAACTATCTCTTTCAATTTTTTCAACTTCCTAAATTGTAGCACAGTTTACTATTTTTAGCAGTTTTTCAGGTCCTCAACTTCCGAAGCCGTTTTGAGGCCCTAAACGACGTTTTTTGGGAAATCTGTGGGCAACATGGGTCCATGGACCGATGTTTCCATTCCCAAAGTGGTAGTGCTCAGATAGATCTTTCTAACGAGTTATTGTGTGCATCAAACAGAGATCGTATGCCAAAGTTATGACCCCAGGAAATTGATGTACCAATTTACCCAAACGGGGCCCACAATTCGGCGTTTCATCTTCTAGGGTTAGGTTTTGGGATGTTGAGGGTTTTCCATTGTTTGTCAACAATAAATAGGCCTTCGAGCCTCATTGTAACACAGTTCAAAGGCATGTAGCTGCCACATCTCTTCTCAGAGATAAGCTACCATCGCCCTAGCTGGTCTATTTCCATTTCTGGTTGTAAACATATTTCAATATTTTCCATTAATGAAATGAAGTATAATTTCCACTGCATATTTGTGTATATGGTTATCTTTGTATTTTGTTGTGTTCATGTTTAAATTTGGATTAGTGGTATCAAAGCAGTCTGCTTTTTCTCTGTTTTTCTTTGCATGTCCCCAACGAGGTCCGGATATAAGGAGTTAGGGCTTGAATTAGTCAAACCTTTGCAAGACCAGCCTCACAAATCCTGACGACCTCCTATGTCGGATGAGAAGAAAGACGAGGGGGCAAGAGATCCTACCCAAATCTTGCTCGAAGAAGCCCTCGAGTGACAAAGCAACGTGATGATGGACAGCTTTGCGCAGATCCTTCAGCGGCTACCAAGAGGTGACGCATCGGCTTCCAGCAGCTACACTGGAAATGCCACACCCTTTAAGGTACAAGTTAATTTTGAAATCCCAATATTTAAGGGTCAAATAGATGCAGATGTCATAGATAAATAGTTAAATCTGCTAGAGGGTTATTTTTCTGTTCATGAATTTTCGAGTCAGGAAAAGATTGTTTTCGCTCTTCTCAAAGCAGTCCCCCACGTCAAGGACTGGTGGGAAACCTACTATGAGTAGAAGGATGAAACCACAGGCTCACTATTTTCAACCACAGCCCACTTGGGATTCATTCCGGGATGCCATCAAGGAGCAGTACTACCCTGTCAAAAGGTACGAGGAAAAATACATAAAGTGGACCATGCTTCGGCAGGGAATGGACCAAGATGTGCCAGAGTTCACAAACATTTTTCATACCCTTTGCACACAGTTGGGTATCAAAGATTCTGATCTGCATCTAGTACTCAAATACCGTGGCTGCCTACACAGATACATCCAGGAAGAGATGGAGTTCCTGAATATCTCCTCACTCAGCATGGCGTACCGATAAGCTATCAAAATCAAGAAAAAGTTCAAACAGAAGAAGCGAGACTTTGGATCTGCAAATCCGAAGCCCAAAGGGCAAAGCCAAGGCGGGGTGACCGAAGACAACCTGTCGAAGCCGCAAGAAAAGAACAACGCCATGACGCCGAAGAAGGACACAGGAAAGTGGTGTGAGTTCCACAAGAGTCCCACTCATAACACAAGTGAGTGTCAGACCAAGCAGTCATTGGTGGCCGAGTTGAAGGATTTCGAATCAGATGAATGTTTCGATCCTGAGCCAGAACCCGACAAGGGGAATGGCAAATGGAAGCAGATCATTGATACAGATCGTAGCGCCACTGTTGCCACTGCCAAGATCCAGAAGAATGAACCCGTAGATCCAGAGGAGGGGGAGCATCTTTTCCACTCACAGATGTGGGTGACGGGTTCGCCGTTGCAATTCATTGTTGATAGTGGCAGCCAAAAGAATCTCATTTTATGAGAGGTCGTGAAGCAGTTGGGCCTATCGACTACACCACACCCACAGCCGTACAATATCGGGTGGCTTCATGAAGGACAAGATCTCAAAGTTTTCCAGTAGTGCCGCCATCCCTACAGCATCAAGCCCTTCACAGACGAGGTATTGTGTGATGTACTATTAGGGCAACCATACTTGTGGAGGTGACATGTTGTGTATGAGTCAAGGCCTCATGTTGTCATTATTTCTTTGGGTGATTCATTATACAGGATACTAGAGGTAGCCCCACCTACTGCCACCTCTTTGATCACTACTAATAAAGGCAGCAAGCTCATCTCACAGACTAGGAAATTTATTTTCTGTCTGGTTCACTCCCAAAGTAAGGGGAAGATTGTCACCACATCCATGACCCCTGCGAAGGGTTCCTCCACGTAGTAGTAGCAACAAAGGAATACTGTCATGACAGAACATAGGAACAACTTCTCCTCACCCATAGGGGTACCACACAAGCTTCAGGTGGGCAACAGAGACTGGTTGCATCTACAGAAAGAAACCTTACAAGAGCCCATCAGAAGCTTCGACCACGCCGACATGTTCCTTACACCATTACTGAGGAGGTGGGAAATAATGCTTTGGAGAATAGAATTCCTCCATTCCTTCACCTGCATCAAATGTTCAATGTGTACGGCCCTCAACCATGCTTTCCACCATTACTGGACACATCCGAGATTGCAGAACATCTCACCAGAGACCCTCCTCAGCAGAAGCTTCCTCATCTTAGGGAGGAACTCAATGCAATGGGGATCATTGCTTCCTAAGGGGAGAGGAATGATCTAGGTGGATTTTGGTGGCCAGCCACCTATCCCATTTGGACCCCCACAACTGTCTCTTTTAGTTTTTTCAGTTTCCTAAATTGGAGCATAATCTATTATTTTTAGCAGTTTTTCGGAACCTAAACTTCTGAAGACGTTTGAGGCAATAAACGACGTTTTTTGGGAAATCTATGGGCAACATGGGTCCATGGACCAATTTTGCGATTCCTAAAGTGGTAGTGCTCAGATAGATCTTTCTAACGAGCTATTGTATGCGTCAAACAGAGATCGTATGCCAAAGTTACGACCCCGGGAAATATGTACCAATTACCCAAATGGGCCCCACAATTGGCATTTCACTTCTAGGTTAGGTTTTGGGATGTTGAGGGTTTTCCATTGTTTCTCAACAATAAATAGGCCTTCGAGCCTCATTGTAACACAGTTCAGAGGCATGTAGCCGCCACATCTCTTCTCAGAGATAAGCTACCGTCACCCTAGCTGGTCTATTTCCATTTTTGGTTTTAAACATATTTCAGTGTTTTCCATTAATGAAATGAAGTATAATTTTTGCTGCATCTTTGTGTATATGGTTATTTCTGTATTTTGTTTTGTTCCTATTTAAATCTGGATTAGTTTTTTTTGTTGTTTTAATCAATGGTTTTACTACCACCTTTTTCTGTGTTGGTAGAGGTCTCAGACATGGGTGCTCTCTCTCCACATTGATCTTTATTCTTGTTATGGATCATCTTAGTTTGAGAATCAAAGAGGCTCAATCTCGTGGTCTATTTCAGGGTCTAAATATTTCCATACACGTCAACATCAATCACTTGTTTTTTTTTTTATGACATACGAACATTTGGCATTATTTCTAGATCTGAGTAGTATGGTTTACACTATATATTCCTCATATATGGAGAGGCCTTTGGGCTCCTTACAAATGGTAACAAATGAAAGATTTATTTATCTTTTGAAGATAGGTTGGATATAGACTACAATGATAGCATATTTAGTGTTCAGATAGAAATTGGGACTCTCCTCCCTAGGCTACAACCTCAAACCCAAAAACTACAGAATCATTCACTGGCTATAGATGGTGAATAAATATAAGAGAAAATTGAACACATGGACACACAAATTCCTCACGTTGGGTGGATGATATATACTTGTAAAGGTTGTTATGCAACAGATATCTATCTATTCTACACATATGTTCATGATCCCCTCCGCCATTGTTTCGAATATGAATTCTATCATATCTAGATTCTTGTGGTTCAAGTTGGGATTGGTTACCAAATTTCATCTTTTCTAGTGGGCAAACATGTCTATTCCAAAGGAGTTTGATGGATGGGGGTTTCTGGAACATAGAAATTTTGTATATACACTGCTGATTAAATCCTTCTGGAGGGCCATGTATGGATAGGGGGTCTAGAAAGACATAATTCATGCAAAGTATATGAGAAATTTAGATATATAAATGTTGTACAAAGATAGTTGTCCCCTAAGATCTAAAGGATCACAAATATGGAGGAGATTTATAAAAATTCTCCATTGGTGGTATATGGGGATGGATTGGGATTTTGGTAATGGTAAAAAAACACTAATTAGGATAGACTACGTTAAAGGCACAAGCTATGACATGAATCTACAGGGTCATACATTAGACATCATACACCGTAGAGGATTTATATTCCTTTATCAGGCTATCAATCGATGGAATGAGGGTTTCCCAATATGGAAAGAGACATTTGATATGGGTCTGGAGGGGAAATATGCAAAATATTGGGTGGGTTATATTACTCGCCTTAGTCATCCTAGCCTCTATTATAGTGATCAGGGTGACAACATTACATGGAATGAGCATTTACATAAACATGCCCCTATTATGGAAGATACCTATCAATACTACAGAAGGAAGAGATTTGATTTACATCATACATCATTGGTTCCAAAAGATCTAGAAGTGGTGTATCCCATTCTCTTGGCTCATGTGGAGGAACAAAATTCTTACATGGGATAACCTCTTGAAGAGAGGTTTCTCGGGTCCAGGTGTCTGCATTTTCTGTAGGGCGTCAATGGAAATAGGTAAACATATTTTCTTCATGTGTCCAACCACTCGTATGGTTTGGAATCATATTTTTGTTTTTCTTCGTCTATCTTTGAACTGGGCATCTGATTTCAAACAATGCATCAATATTTGCTCTGTGGGGAATGGAAAATATAATGAGATGCCACTATTTATAATATGGGAGGTATGGAGAGCATGAAATTATTATATATTTGAGGGACAGAAAATCAATACTACATGTATTTGCCACAGATCTTTATCATGAATGTCTTCTCTCCCATCGGATGTTTATAATCCAAAAAACACATGCTATCGTCTCTTAGCTCCGACTATTTGCTTTCTAGCTAGTTGTTTTGATGGCATGACACAACTGGGAATGTGTGGGTGTGAGTTGTAATCAAAATTAATGGAATTACATAATATAATATTTCCTGGAATGGTGGACCAAGCACAAACACTAGAGAAAAAATAATTTCGTTATGCGGTTTACTTTGGTCCGCGAAAGAGAAGCAGATACACAGTCTCCACATATACGGTGACTCTAGATCTCTTATTGATGGGATATAGAGACACATAGATTTTGAACCTCCTACATTATCTAGTTAGATAAACAGGATCAAACACACTCTAGGCTCTCTCACAAACTATACAATTAATCACATATACAGGAAAGCCAACATGGAAGCTCACAAATTTTCCAAAGAAGGTCATAGAGGGACATATGGAGTTCTGAAGTTCATTTATATAGAGGAAAATAACATTAGCAAGGAGGGACTGAACAACCTGTCGTAACAATCATATTTTATTTTCTATTCTTTGAATATGATATGCTCAATTGTACACATATGATTGATAGATGATTAGAAATCCTTTTTCCTATGTTTTTTCACATGCTACAGTACTAGATTGGGAATTTTCTGGGAACATGTCAGGACAAGCACATTATATTTTGTTTTATAGACAATATCGGTGTTCAAAGTCATCTTCTCTATAGCATAGATGACCATAATTTTGATAAATGTATTGGTATTTATCTTTATTAATATAAAACCAATGTTTTTTTCCTTTGAAAAAAAAAGGTAAAATGTAGGGCTCTGTTGCAAAATTTTTCACTGTACAGTTCCCATATATAGGTGAACAACCACTAGTTTCTTGAACCTGTAGAGTGTAACCAAATATTAAGAAAGTAAAATGGTTCATTTATAGTTTTCTTCGATCCTTATGTGCATTTATCATTTAGCAATCGTAGGGTCCTGCACAATGGTCACTGAGATCTGATTTGCTCCCAATGTAGTTTCAGAAGTTGTGTGTATAGGCCTCATACTTACAGGGTAGATGGAATGAGATCGAATCCAAGGTCAATGCATCGTGTGTGAAAATAATCCAAACATGGAATCATAAATGCAACTTCCTTTAATTTCACTATAGTGTACACATTAGTAACACTCTATTATTATTCTTGAACTATCCAATTGCATATCTTCTTATTTATGGCATAGGAATGAGTGTACGACTATCCTATAAATTGTTTACAAGCATTTTGGCTAAACTGTATCTCTAGTATTCGTAGGGGTATATACCCTAATACAGAGGTAGAGCTTGTAGTTCCCATGAGAGTTTCTAACCTAGTCTCTTTAACCAAACCCATGATGTTCATACTTGTTCTTTGGCATCATAAACTGTAACAGAGCTATATACAATAAATTTCTATGAAATTTTGTAGAAAATCTAAATGGAAACAAAAGTAACAATTTGTAACACCCTCCTCCCTAATCCACCCAAGTAACCATGTGAACCGACGTAAAACATGAGACAGGATGCTACTATGATCAGATTTGACCTCCTAGGTAACCTTCAGGAAGTGGAATCGATGGAACATCACACGCAGTCATCCAACATCATCAACAGAACCCCAGGAGACAAGTTAGCGACTTAAACAGCATGTCCCTGGGTCCCATTGTTGTTCTGGACCTCTTAGACCATAGTCGTTCTCATTCTATGGGCAAGGGAGTGACCAACAACCTAAAGTTGCTCTCACAGGCCTTCGTGCCAATGACTGTGGAGCAAAATTACCAGTTATGTGCCAACGATCCCATGATTTAAGCCAATTTTTCAAGCCTAGAGCCCAAGGCACTACCCATAATGGAATGAAAGCTCATAATGAAGTAAAGTACAAGGAAACAATGACGAAAAATCAATAATCTCAACAAGACCTTAACCAGACTCCTACTAGCCATGACAAGTATTTCGTCAAATATATCATCAACATTTAACCTACAGGTGTAAACAACATAATTAAGTGTAGGGATCTCATACTTATCTAAGAATTGCTATGAACCATTGTTCCCTCATGCCATTTGTTTCATTATCCTCTATTAGGTCATAGACACATCATCCATTCATATACAAGTAAAAACATGTTGAGAGCCGTACATAGTTGCTATCATAAAATGTGCATATCAAACATAGAAATGCAATAAACATATTAGCCATCAAAATCCATATACACATCAGTACATTTGCACATAGAAATCAAGGGAATGAATTTCTCATTAATGAATGCAATCAACCAACCAGAGATGGGACTACCACGTTCCACTCAACCATAGAATAGCTAAGAAAAATCTCTCTTCATCCATTCACCCTCATGCCATATTCCAAGCATGCATGTGAGACTCAAACCAAAAAAACTCAACCAACTAAACCACCTCACCCTCATCAATAGAAACCAGGCTTTACCGTAATCCATCCCGGATCACTAGGCCAACACAATGAACACATCATAATAGACTTTATTGTGATCTCCACCCGATCACTAGGCCAAGCAAGCATTAACGCCACCGAATTTCTCCACCTACACCGTGAGGAATTTGCCTGTCTCCTAACCTCTCAGGGTTTACCGCAATCCAAACCCGAATCACTAGCCCCTAAACCGAGGCCCACTCTCCATGATTTACCGAATAATCCAAACCCGGGATTAGTAGGCCCAATTGAGAGTTAACTACCTCTTGAATTTATTGTATATCTTGTCATTCATCGGCAAGGATTCCTAGGTCCACCGAGGCAACACAATCCTGGCTTTACTGCAACCCAGAGTGTGGCTCAGAGGTCACTAGGCCAGTGGCTTTGCTGTGATCCACAGTCTAATTCAAGGACCACTAGGTCATGTGCTCTATCATTTGGAGATCCACCCCACTCAACTTCGAATCCATCCCGCAAGCCAGCTCAACCAAAATATGAGAACTCCATCACACCACAGCTATTCGAAATTGGAAAGGCTAGGCTGAAAACACTGTTACACGTGGCAAAACCCATGCCATGATAGAAAAGAACCACATGCAATTCCATGCATGTCAAATCTAGTAAGGAAAATACACATGCAAGTCGATACCTGCAATGAAGCTTGTTGTAGTTGCTTGATCCTGTCTTTCCCTGCTTGATCTTTGCTTCCTCTTGCCTTCTTTGCATTTCTTGCTCCAATGCCAAAGTTCTCCAAGAAAACTCTAAGTATCCAAGAGTAGAAGAGAAAGAGAATAATGAGAGTGCTCCAAAACTGAACTGACAAAAGGTTACCAATTGATCCTCAAAAGTTTTTTTGATGAATGAGGCCTCATTTTCTTTATTTTACATTATTTTCCTCCTCACATGCAACATGTGACTTTTCACCTCATTTTTCTCCTAATTTCCATTATTTTTATAAATAATTGTCCCAAAAATGTCATTTTGTCTTTCTAAAGCCTTAGCCATTGCCTTTGCCATTTTGCTTAGCCATAAACAACCAAATGAACACCCCCTAGCATGTCTTGAACAACATTCAGCTTGGAATAAGTGTCTCATTCATTTGTGGTTATTGCTTTTTACTTTTATTACATGAAATTTTCACCAAAGTTATTACACAATTGCAATCTAATAACTAAAAATAACAAAAAAATTAGAATTAGATGTCATGGTGCATAGATAACACCACTCAAATATATGCCTAGTGAACTAGTTAACTAAACTAATAAAATCCAATAAATAACTAATCAATAAACATAAGTAATAGTGCACTGAAGTAAACTCACACCTAGTCAATCATAAATTAACTATCATGCATGACTCCATTCATAATGTGACTTCACTCATAATAAAAAACTCATATATGCATGACTCAAGTCCACTAATCCGACTAAAATACAGCTATGTGTGACTAAATAAATATAATACACCAATAAATTAAAGCCACAAAACACATGTTCCGTATTTATCTAATCGGGAATCAAACGAAACGTGAATGGAAACCATGATTGAAGAATCGTTTAAGATGACCACACGGTGTATATTAGATTTTTGAAAATGCTATTATAGGAAACAGGAAAGTTACAAGATTAAGGTTTGAGATAAACTCAGCCATACATTCGAGTGATTATGAAAAATATTTAAAGGAAGTAAAATTCTCACCATCCACGTAATGAGATATAACCTTTAACTTGTTTGTTAATGCTCTAATTTTTTATTATTTGGCTCAAGAACAATATTACTATATGGGGCAGCCGGATTAACTCATATTAAGATCGCATTCATTTCATTAGTTTGCATTTAATTATCCCTCAACTTCTTTTCTCATTTCAAATGACGATTGCTCCACGATTTATAAAACGAAATACTACACTGAAGTATATTCACCATCACCAATCTCCATCTACAGCTCTCATTCATTCATATATATATAAGATATGAACACACCGCTGTAAGAGGAAGTGGGTTGTGCAGCACGTTAAAAAGTTGAAAGAAACAGGTAGCCCTTCAGTGTGTGGTGTCCATATGCATTCTAGAAAACTGCAGTTGGATAGGTCTGGGCCTTTCCCTACCATACCATAAGAGTGTGGTAAGTCTTTCACTGATACATGAGCATTATAATTGTTGTGAACCGTGGAAGAAGAGACAGTTATATGTTTTTATAAAAAAAATGTTACTTTCATAAATTAATTAGGTATATAAATGGAAAATGTCTGTATTTTAATTAAACTAGTTGTGGATTTGCTGACCATAATCGACCTTAAAAAAGATCAATAAAAATTATTATAATTAACAAATAAGCATATTCAACATCATCAATCTATTCCTCTCATTTATATATATACTTTTGAGATATGAGCCCATTGTTGTAAAAGGAAGTCGGTTGTGCAGCACATTAAAAAGTTGATGTCGATTGAAAGAAACAGGTAGCCCATCAGTGTGTGGTGTCCATATGGCCGAATTCTCTTCCCTTGTTAATGACGATGCAGTAGAGAAAACCGGATTTGGTAACATATTGAAGACATGCTTAAAATCTTATTGAGGTAGACAGTCGTTGGCCTTTCACTGCTATAAATGAAAATTATAGTTGTTGTACACTCTGCGAGAAGAGAAAGTTGATATGTTTTTGAAGTATGTGTTTTTTAAAATATATATGGTTAATGTATGTAGGTTGAAGAATGGCAATAATGATGATTAAGATAGATGTTTGTTTTATAAAAAGAGTTATATTTGATTTTGTCAGTAAAATTAAAAATCAGATGTTTTTAGATGGGAGGATTTTGTGCCAAGTATTTTTAGATTACTTACCTTATATTTTTTTTTATAATTAAGAAATGTTTAAATAAAATTAAATGTTATTAAAAGAATATAATGTTATTAAGAATAATCTTAATTTTAAAAAATATGATCTAATTAATGTTTTAAAATCTATTTACTTTTATATACGAAATAAGAATAAATATTATACAAACATATAATTTTATAAAAGGAATATTAACAATTAAGATAAAATATATTATGAGAAATGATGGTTATTCATTATAAATGATTGATACTCACTGCAAATAAAGTAGTCTAGCTATAAAAATTAAATGGTTGGTAAATGTTGAATGGATATCAATACATAATAAGTATCAATACACTTACTTAATCTCATTACTAAAATTAAAAAAATCATAAAATAAATAAATTATATCTTTATTTCAAATAATATTATAAAAAATTAATATATCACTTTAAAGATATAACATGTTTAAAAAAGTGTGTAACAAGATTCTTGATATGGAGATTTTACCCTCACTTTCTCATGGAGATTATTAATTAAATATTTTTTTTCCTAATTAATGAATTTAATTAGAAGGGGAAAACAGACATAATACTTTGAAAATAAATCTCAGCTTTTTCTTTGTGTATACTATAAATAATAATTTATAAATAGACTTCGTTACAATACCATGAATTATTAATATCAAATGCCGAATTATTAATATCACATGCCCAAAAACATAACTCACTTCATAGACACTTCATGTGACAATTTTTTTAATTAATAAATTGAATTAAAAGGGCGAAATGGACATAACTATGTTGAAATAAATTTCAGCCTTTAATTTATGTATATTACTAAAAAAATTCTATAAAGATTAAATACTTACCATCTATCTAGTAGTTATGGCTAAGAAAATTAAAATTCTAGAAAATTAATAATTATGGCTAATAAAATTAAAATTCTAAAATCCTTATTACAAAAAACATGTTTATAGACTTAATTATAATGTATTTTTATCTATTCAATATATAGATATATATATAGTGTGAGTGGGAGTAATAGTTAAAAATATGTGTCCTTTTTTAAGAGTTCACAGATTCAAAACCAAAGAGATAGAGTATATATGTCTTCATAAATTTAGTAGTCTAACTAGCTGGATTGAAGTGGGTCCTTTATCCCAAAATAAAAGAGTCTTATACACCAATTTGATAGATAATTTAACCATAACATTAAAATTAAATAATAATAATAATATATATAAATATTTAAAAACAATATATTTGTGCATGCTGCAAGGAAGGCTGCAAAGGAAAAGAATGTGCACTTGCATATATCCATAATTCAGTGGAAAGGAGGCTGCAAAGGAAGGGAATGTGCACTTGCATATATCCATAATTCATTTGGACCCTAGCAAAGTTGTTTATGGGTCAAAATACGTTTACCCCAATCTAAACTGTCAGACCATCACGAAGGGAGATCATTTAAAACATGGATACATACCTATCTCTTTTAATAATTGTTTATAAGGATCGGCGTAGTTTTGGAATATGCATCACAGAATACAGAGGCTGAGTGAGTTGGGGATAAGATCACTTTTATAACTCAGTGTTTGACACGTAGGAGACTCAGTTCGGAACGACTCTAGCAAAACCGGTGTCTACTTCTGCTCAACTGTATTGTGAATACCACCCAGGTAACTACTGTGTACCAGTTAGATTACTATAAATACAAAGGCAGGACAGGCCTAAATTACCATCCCAAGCCAATTCAATTCAAGCATCATGGCCACTCAAACACCAGTTGTCTTCGTCCATTATTGCATTTTGGGTGTAAATCTTCTCATCATGTTCCCAAGTCTAGCGTTAGGTTGCACCAGCTGTGTCCATCAATCTAAACTAGCCTATTATGCTTACCAAGGGGCAGTTAATGGTATTGACTTTATTGCTATCTGATTTTATTCTTAAATATTTTCGAAATCTATAATCAGATAAAAATATCTTATTTTTCAATAATCATCCCATTCATGAAGTAATCACTTTGTTTGATATTATTGATGCAGTTGGCGCCTGTGGATATGGATCATTTGCAGCAACTCTCTATTGCGGGAATGTAGGAGGATCCAGTCGTGATCTCTACAGAAATGGCGTTGCGTGTGGCGCATGCTATCAGGCAAACCCTACAAATATTGCATAGTCCTTATTGGCCTTGAAGATTTTAGACATTCTGTGTTGCATCTGGACATATATATTATAATCTAACATAGGGATTTGCCAGATATTACAGTGAATACCTTGTTTTAATTATTCCAGATTTCATCCTGGACTTTGCAGATGAGATGCACAGACTCCAAATTATGCAACAAGTCAGGGACTACAATAGTGGTTACGGACTTCACAGAGAGCAGCCAAACAGACTTTGTTGTAACCCGCAGCACATTCTCAAGCATGGCACTACCAGGTCAGGGGGACCAGCTTCTTAAGGCCGGGATTATAGATATCGAATATAAAAGGTAATTAGAGCATGACCTTAATCTGTTTCTTACACGTCCAGCCCAGTAGGGGTGAACATGTCATTAATTAATATCTCTAAATGTATGTATATTTCTGAACCTGATTGACAGGGTCCCTTGCCAGTACAAGGGCCAGAATATGTCGGTGAAGGTGGACAAACTGAGCCGGTATCCTAACTATCTTGCTGTGCAATTTCTGTACCAAGGAGGCCAGACAGACATAGTTTCTGTGGATGTTGAGCAGGTAAGTAGTTTATGAGGGTGCAGTTAGTAAAGTTTTAAGTGGGGAAGTTTGGTTTTCACCAATCTTCAGTTTAATCCAGAGTAAAACTATATATATGTTTAAAAACTACTCCAAACAAAATTTCTTTCAGTTGAGTTAATAAATTAATTAATTAATGCAGGGCTGTATGAATATGTAATATCTTTGTAGGTGGGTTCTTCTGAGAAGCATGACTTGAAGCGAAACTATGGCGCAGTTTGGGACATAGAGAATCCGCCAGAGGGTGCTCTGCAGTTTGGATTTGTGGTAGTCAGCGGGTACAATGGGAAAAGGGTGTGGCCGACAAAGCCTGTGCTTCCCTCTGACTGGAAGGTAGGGGGTGTTTATGATTCTGGAGTTCAAATCAATGACGTTTCTTTGGAGAAGTGTAGTCCGTGTGATGACAACGACGGTGGATGGGGCGACTCACGAATACCATGAACAGACGGATAAAAATTGTCAACTGCGATCGTACATGGTTGAATCCATGGATTCAAGAAGCTCATGGGGAAACCCAGATCGCTTTGCCTTTGAATCAAAGTTGTAGAGAAGTCATCATCACCACTTTGTATATGTAATAAGTGGTATAAATAAAGTTTCGCAGGTTGGCGTAATTTGTTTGATCAACTGCAAATAATGATGGGATGAAATGCATATTAATAGTATAACTGTTATAATATTGGATGAGGTATAAATATCAATATTATAACTGTTATATTTTAAACCGTAATAAATTTGAAATTAATAATAATTTATACAAGTTTCATGCATTATAAATAAAATAACTCTCATGTATTGGGAAAAACGGGAAAAACCACATCAGCACTTCTTTTATTTCGGGCAGAAATTAGACCAGCTTGAACTTGTGAGCTCAACCTGTAATCGCTCTTTTTACTAGGGATGAATTTATTTCCTATTTAATAAAACATATTATTTTATATATATTGCTATTCATCTGGTCCCAAAATTCTCTCACCACTTTGGTATGAAACTAGTTACGGTTTTATAAAGCTCTTGTTTATCCCTTGGCAAGATCTTTGTTTACATGGTAATTGTATGAAACTAGTTACGGTTTTATAAAGCTCTTGTGTATATCTTAGCGAGATATTTGTTTACATGTTAACTGGGTTTTCAATGTGAATTTAATGATGTCTAACATCAATGTGTTTTTTTAAGAGAAAAGTAAGATTTTTGATAAGATGGATTAATTTAATACATATTTTTCTTGCTGCAAGTCTAGTTTTTCCATGAACCATCAAATCCAAATCATTCTCTTGCATCAGTTAGTAGAATATTCAACGTTTGTAGTAGAAAAAACCACCACATTTTGTTATCTTATAGCTCCTCGAAATGTGTTTATGTAACTTGTTGTGGATTTTCTAGAATCCACGTCACCTCCCATGTCAACTTCTTTGGATGTTTCATGAAGAACACACATTATTACTCTAGAAGCACAGATACAATATGATGATTGACTGTGGAAACCTACATATAAAAATCTATAAATCCTTTCAATAAGGTATTAATTCTTAAAAATCACAAATAATAAAATTGAGCCTTTAATGTATCACAACGCACATTTAACCACATTTCAATGTTCTTTACTTGGATTTGCAAGAAACTTACCACTCACATTGAATGTGCAATGTTAGGGCAAGTGCATGCCATTGAATACATTAAACTTCATATAGCTTAAACATATAGAATCTTGGAAATTTCTTATTTTTCTTCAATGTTACAGCGGTGGTGTACTTAAAGGTTTTTCTTTAGCCATATTAAAACTTTTCAATACATTTCCAAGATATTTCTTATGTGATAGCCATAATTTCTTTATTTCTAGTATAATTTGCATCCACAAATTTGGCATGCAACTCCTAAATTCTTCAGTGAAAAAACATGGTTTAGCTCTTCTTTTAACCTATTAATCATCAATTTATCTTTTCCAACCATCACATGTCATCAATATATAATAATAAGGTATAGAAATTGTCATTTTCATCTCTCTTAAAGTATACAATGATTTGCATTTAATCTTTTAAAACCATGTTCAAGCATAAAATAGTCAAACTTTTTATGGTATTGATGGGAGCTTGTTTCAGCCCATATAGACTCTTCTTTGACCTGCAAATCAAATATTTTTTACCCTTTTAAACAAAACCTTCTGGTCATTCCATAACTATCTCCTATTCCAAATCCAGAGGTAGGAAGGTTGTATTGACATCTAATTGTTCTAATTCTAATTGTAGAGAAACTACAAGACCAAGTACTATTTGTATTGATGACATTTTAACAAATGGGAAAAATATCTTTAAAGTTAGTACCTTTTTCTTGTCCAAATATTTTCACCGCTAATATTATTTGAACCTTCATTTACTTTCCTTTCCTCCATGTTTTATTCGGTACATTGACTTACTCTTTAAGACCTTTCAGCCTTGTGATCTTTCACTCAAATCTCATGTCCTATTGTCATGTAAGCATTTCATCTCCTCTTCCATAGCCTTTTTCCACTTCATACCATTTTCTCCTTGACATGCTTCTTGCAAAGAAGTAGGTTGACCTTCATTAACAAATCAAATATAGAGTAAGGGAAAATACCTTTGTGAAGGTTTATGTGGCCACTTAAAAGTGTGAAATGACAAATTTTATAGTGATATTTCTCTTAATGGCTGATTATTTTCTTCTTCATGTTCTTCTTATTATTATTCTTCAATTTCAATTTCGTACTCATTATTTCCATGAATTCCTTATTGTAATGTTGGCTGATTTTCGTGTTGTTCTTCATCAAATTTATGTTTCTGCATATTTTTGTTAACAACTTAAAAAAATAAAAAATATTCGTTAGATTTTAAGCTTACGTGGTCTTCTTTTGGAAAAATGTGATTCGGATCATCAGAGTATTATGTACATCTTGTCAACGTTTCGAATCCCAAAGGGAATCAGGACAAAAAACGAGTGATTGATTGCAAGAAGAGTTAACCTACCAAAAACCAAATAAATACCTAATGAATAAACAAAAATATTAAAAAACTTACTAATTCGAAAACTTAAATAAAACTAAACCTACATTAATAAAATGAATATAAAATAAACAATAATTAATTATAAACAAATAATATATTTTAATTAATTTATAAGTAATTAATAAAATTTTACTTAATTTTAGAAAAAATTAATAACTTTATAAGATGAAATTGATAAATAATAATTATTTTTATTTATAAATATTTTTTTTAACTGAAATATTAATAATAATAATAATATTTTTTTTTAATAAATTTATGAAAATGGCTTGAAAACTAATTTATTTAATAATAATAATAATAATATAGAATTTAATTTTATTGTTTGAAATAGATAATTATTAATAAAATCAATTTTTATTTATAAATTAATTTTAATTTTTAATAACTAACTATTATTAATAATAGGTAATTTATTTATTGATGTGTAATAAAATAAATAAAATAAATAATTTTTTAATATTATTAATTAAATTTAATTAGTAAATTTACTAGTGTGTTTACTAATATTTTTGTTATTAATAATTATTTATTTATTTATTAATAATTAAATATCTATTTTTAATAAAATAAATAAATAAATAATGAATTGATTATTATGAATAAATAATCATTAATAATAAATTACTATTCCATTAATAATTAATTATTTTATTTATTTATTTAATAAAATAACTAATTAATGAATTAATTTGCATGTTAGTTAAAATGTTTATATGTAATTAGGTTGATAGGCCTTCCTTTGAAAGGGACTTTCGTCGTCCTTTTGATTCTCACGCTGACACCTGGCGGACGAGCAATTTGTTCAGGTTTGATTCTCATGGTGACACTTGGCGGAGTGCGCAATTTTTTTCGTATTTGTTCAGGGATCGAGACCGCTGGCTATTGGAATGGTGAGGAATTCCATGAACTCAACCTTGAATGGACGGAACATATAGGCCTGGATTGATTACGATTATCTTGAGAGAAGTCTCAATGTTACCATTACGGTGGCCGGGTTGCCGAGACCGCAGAGGCCGTTGATATCTCTGCAAATTGATCTGCAGAATATTGTAGAAGAGAAGATGTTGGTGGAGCTTCACCATTGAAGACATGGTGCCGCCTCTCGATGTTTCTGGCCTCTCTTCATTTGCCAACATGTATTCAAAACCTCTAAGCCAGGGATTCATAGCCAGTGTCACCGTGGTTTCTGTGGTTCTCTTCTCACTGGTGATTGCGGCGGCCATGTTTCTGAGAAGAACACTAAACAGGGAAACGATCGAAGAATGGAAGCAGGAGTACTGTCCCCATAGATTCGATTACAAGGAGTTGCGTATCGCCACGCGAGGGTTTCGGGACGAAAACCTTTTGGGGTACGGGGGATTTGGCATGGTTTACAAGGGTTTTCTCCCCAGGAGCGGCCAAGAAGTCACAGTGAAATGTATAACGACGGAGTTCAAGGAAGGAATGAAGGGGTTTGTTGAAAAGATCTCAAGCATCGGGCGGCTACAGCACCAGAACCTAGTTCAACTCTGATGATGGTGTCAAAGGCATACACAGCTTCTACAAGCCTGTCTCTCAGGTAGCAAGTTCAGGAGAATCTAGGCTTGAGCAATGTAAACCAGGGCCTTTCACCTTCAAGGAGCTCTATACATACATCTCGGCTTTGTTCTAATCGTGATGAGAATCACCCACCAGTGCTTCAGTGGAATAAGAACAGTCCAGTGAACCACGGGGGAGATCATTGTCATGTGGGTGTTTTGGGGCAGAGTTTAGTGTTTTGTCAGTGAGGTAAACAAAGGTTTCAGTGCAGAATGAAGGTGAAGGAAGAGCAGGCTGAGAGAATTTTGACAGAGGTCAATGGCAGTTTCTGTGCAGTTTCTCCTTCACTCAAGAGAAAACGCCTCCCCAAGCTCCATATCCCAAAGTCTCCCAGAGAGGTTAAGATGATCAGCCTTAATGAGAAAGCTATTGTGGATGAAAGCATAAATCTTGAAGGTGACCATTATGGTTTTTACTGTAAAAAGGGTCGGAAGGAAGTAGTGGAAGACACCCACAACGTGACTACAAATATACTTGGTGATGATAAGCAGGTAAAAAAGGGCCTACTCTATAGGCCACTAGTGAAATATTTTGAATGCTTTGCAGTTTCTCTTCTGTGTTTGCTTATGAAATAAGGCTGCCATGTTCATGGTTGGGATTTAAACTTTGCATCCTCATTCTCACAGTGCCCTTCCAGAAATCTATAACAATTAACCCTGCTTATTGGGAAACCATCTTTTGACCTTATTTTGTAATCACCATCCTGGCTCTCCTACGAATTTTAATTTATCAGGTCCTTGTGACTTGGAGCACCCTGCAAATAACCCCCAATGCCCCATGATCCATGATAGAAAATGGATTATATTAGCACAGACTATCTAGATCGATAATCACTGAGCAGTACAAAATTATACATTGTTGGATGTGGAATACCTCTTATCATCCGGTGTATATGCAGGACATTTGTCAATAAATGCTGCCTTGTCTGGTGGTTATTGTTTGCCATCTAGACCCAGGTCTGATTGAGGTTGCATGTCTTAAATTCCACCATTTTTCTAATATGCATCATTGGCCTTTGTAACCTCTAGATTCATATCAGAGACACAGCGTTTACATGGGTATGATCTGCTGTCTATTTTGTTGTGCCCAATACATTGTCTAGATTCAGCGCACTGTTACATACACTTGTTACAAATACAAAGTGTTGATTGCTTCCCCATCCCACCTGCACTGTTGTGCACCTCTCTTTTTTCAATGCGATAAAATACAATAGGTAATATTATGGGTTAAGTTTGTTCCAATATTATGTCGCTGCATTTCTATACGAGCAGATTTTCCCTTTCCAAAAATGGCCCTTTGCATGCTTTTCCAGACAGGTTTCTCCTCAAACTCTATTTATAAGAAAAGTTCCTTGCATGCTTATCTGCACTATTCTGGATTTAAAAGTTCCTTGAATGCTTATCTGCACTGTTCTGGATTTGTTTTATTTTGATTTCGAGTTGGTGATATGCGAGGACTAAATACAAAAATAGCTAACCTCTGGGAGGTCTCTGTGGGTCGTGCTGTGTTACAAGGATACCATCCTGATCACATTCTGGAATGGATTGGAGGATTCATGCAAGTTGTTAAAATTCAATTCATCCCCACTGATCCTAACGAACTGAAAAATCTTTAAACCTTTCAATATGTATCTGAAGGATGCATGCCTGGTAAAAGTTGTGATCCCAATGTACACCCTGAACTTCTTATGCTCCCACATTCTGGACTGGTTTCATTGTGAGTTTGGGTTGGCGAGACTTAGGGCTCAAATGTAACAGTTGCCCCCTTGGAGGGTCTATATAGGTCGTTCTGTAATCCTGGTGACGACATTCTACAATGAATTGTTGTTGAAAGATCTTTTATTTAGCTATGGTGCATAATGAACAGAAAAGTCTTTAAATTGTGTAAATACCTTTTAACATGTATCTGATGGATGCATGCCCAGTTTTAGGTTTCAAATATACACCCTGAATTTGCTAGCTTCCCACATTCTGGATTGATTTGATTTCGATTTTGAGTTGGTGAGATTTGAGGCTCAAATTCAACAGATGGCCCCTTGGGAGGTGCGCATGGTCATAACAACTTACAAGGGCATGGTGATTACATTCCATGCTAGCTGCTAAAAGTCCTCTATTTAGCCCTGCTAACCCTAATGACCCGAAATTTCTTCAAATCGCACAAAAATACTTTTTCTTATGTATCTGATGAATGGATGCCTAGTGAGACTTATATGTCAAATGTACACTCTGAACTTATTAGGTTCCCACATTCTAGATTGGTTGGATTCTGGTTTTGACTCAGGGCTCAGATTCAACAAGTTTTCATGTTCTCTTGGTGACTTGGGAGGCCTACTCAGGCTATGCTGTGTAAAAAGGGCATCATACTGGTGAGGATAATGCCAATGATTAGAAGTCCTCTATTTAGCTTTGGTGATCCCAATGACCTGAGAATTCTTTACATTACTTTTTTTCTGTGTTTGGCAGAAGCATACCTGCATATTCACCTAAAGAGATCTTCTATTCTCATCATTTTGAACTGGTGAGACTCATGGTTGAAATGCATGAATGCAGATCTGACATTTAGGCTCCTATTTAGTCCTAGCAATCCTAGTGGATTAAAAATTTCTGCAAACCAAACTTGGATACTTTTTCGAAGCATTAACTTGATGCGGCCCTAATTTTTTTTTGTAATGTATCTTACTTACTCTCTTACTTAAAAGTGTTCTTTGGTAATTTATCTATGTAGCTCTGATTCATGTCCTGCAATAACAGAAGAGCATCCTACATAAAAGCACCTATAAATTTTCTTTTGTTTTCCTAAAAGACTATCCAGTTACTTTATTTAACCTGCCTCAGTTCTCATGTTCTCAACAAACCATCAGTTCTACCTTGGATTAGATAGATAGAACCACATTTGCAGGTTGACCATTCACAATCAAAGATATTTCAGATTGGCTTTTAACTATTTTGAGACGAACCTAAATGGTTTCTATTTTAGGGTACTGTTGGGTTTTTCAGGCTTTCTTTGGTGTATATGATGGACACAGAGGTCGTAGAGCTGCTGATTTTGTTGCTGAGAAACTTGGACAAAAGATTGTGGATTTGATGCTCAAGTCAGAAAAAGAAGATTGTGAGATAGAGCAGGCAGTTAAAGCTGAGTACTTGGAAACAGACAAAGAATTTTTGGAGTAGGTAAAGTCATAGAGGTTGCAATATTTGAGTGTGGTATGGGTTCTTGTTTAAAGCTTATTTGATTGGTGGACAATTTGGTATTTTAACCATTTGATCCATTAAATATGCAGACATTCTTTTTTAATGATGACATTTTTTTTCATTGCTTGACAAGTTGGGCAAGGAAATTTCTTAGGCCTAAATAGGAAAAACAGATTTTTTAGGATTGAATCTCGTTGACTAAACAAAATCCTCAGGCTTGCAATTTTGAAATCCATGAGTTTTTCTTGTTATGAATTGAATCTGACTGAGTTATTTGACACAGGGTGTAAGCAGTGGGGCTTGTTGTGTGACTGCCTTGATTAAAAATGGTTGCTTAGTTGTGGCCAACGCGGGTGACTGTCAAGCAGTTCTCAGCAGGAACGGTAACACCGAATCAATTACCTATGATCATAGACCTGGAAGGCAGGAAGAGAGGGAAAGGATTGAAAATCTGGTAATGACTCAACCAAATGCTAGACGCAGCATTAATCTATTCGTCCATTCTTTAATGGGTTTAGTAATATACTTTTGGGCCTGTGGCAAGGTGGTTACGTGGATATTCACGGGGGAGCTTGGCGAGTATAGGGAACCTTAGCTATGTCGAGAAGTATAGGAGATATACACTTGAAACGGTGGATATCAGCAAAACCGAAGATTAGAAAGCTGCCCATTACATCTGACTCTGAATTTTTAATAATGGCATCTGATGGACTTTGGGAGAAGGTGTGCTTAAGTTTTTCAAATTTATTTCACACTTATGTTTCAATTTCAGGGCACATGAAAGCTTGTTAATCCGGCCTCAAAGTTTGCACTCACTTTATGTTATTAAGTTTCTTTTCAATGTTATATGGGAAATTAAGAACAACCCATATTACTTGCTTTGTAGGAAGTTGCAGCTTGAATATTTGGACTTGTATCCGATCCACTGGCCTGTAAGTTTGAGAAAAGGGGTTTCGCATCCAATTCCTAAAGAGGAAGAATTTTTGCCATTAGATATCAAGTATGTATGGAGGGGATTAGAGCAATGTGTGGAGTTGGGTCTTACCAAATCCATTAGCGTGAGAAATTTCTCATGCAAGAAGATTGAAGATTTGTTGACATATGCCAACATTCCTCCTGTTGTCAATCAGGTAATCATTCTAGTCTTGTTGGACACGAAAATGAATGAAATCCATTTATTTAACTCCTGGTACAACAGGATTTTCATTTTCTTGAGAGTGATTGGTTCAACAGGAGCCAGCCACAAACGAGTCTGCTTTTGTAGACAAACCAACCCATGAAGGGTGACGATGTGCACATGCCTCTAGGGGATTGGAACCTTGACAAGCAACTTGAAATGCCACCATCCACTCCTTTTAACTATAACCCGGTAGACAAAGAACAAAATGGCTTGAATTTGAAAATTTCTCACAATGTGACCATCAGCAAAGTGCACTATTTTTGGAGATGGTAATGGCAATGCATATTCCTAAATCGGCTTATCATAGTTACATTTTAATGGATTTGAGCAACAGCAGAGAAAGCTTTCAAAACTGTCATAAGTAATAAAAGATTCAAATGCTAGGGAATTGTCTTTGAGTCTATTTTTGATATTAATAAGTTTGCATAATTGGGGCATCTGAAAACTTGACTATTCAGAAATTGATATAGCAAATTTGGGTTTGAAATCCTGCACTTGAAGTGGAGGAGAGGTCTATAGAGATCATCACTTTAAGTTATTGAATTTTAAGCATTGCTTTGATGTGCTAGAATATAAGCTACTTATTGCAAATTCCTTACCACGGGATTGCTGAACTCTGCAATTACATTTAACATCCATTATCACCTACCCTTTTTACATATACATCAAACTTAAGTTGTATGAATTTTGAAATCACATAGATTTCTTTCATATTGAAAAATAAGAATTGTTTTCTGTGATAGGTTGAGATGCATCCCCTGTGGCAACAAAAAAAGCTAAGAGATTATTGCAGCAACGTCAAGAGTCATGTCAGTGCATATTCTCCTCTAGGATCATCTGGTACCTACTATGGGACCAATGCCACTATGGAAAACACTGTGGTGAATGAAGGGCTTACATCCTATAAGCAGAATCCATGTCCTACCTTGTGAAGCAGCTCTCCACTATGATAGCGATCTTTGTAATGTCTCTGTTAAATCCTTTAGACTGCTATTTCATTCTGTAATATGATGGGATTCCCTCTACAAGATTAGGGGGTTCACTCTACAGATTCCATGTCATGCCTTGTGAATCAGCTCTCCACTTATGTTTATTTTCTTAGTAATGACCCTAATAAATCCTATAGAATGAGATTTCATTTTGTAATATGATGGGATTTCACTCTACAATATTGGTTTCAGTTTTACTTGTATTGTGGTATATGAAATTTCTCAGTTTTACTTGTAATAGGATGGGATTTGATTTTGTGATATGATGGGATTTCCCTCTGTGATATTAGCTACTAAATTTTACTTTTATGGAAAGATTATTACTTTCTTTGTTCAATATTTTATTTTAATTTTATTCATTTTAGTCTATTATATTATATTTTATTATAATTTTGTTCATTTCAGTCTATGATATTTTATTCAATTCTATCACATTGTTTTTCGAAATTATAAAAGTAAAGGCAGCTTCCTATTTTTTGAAGTTAGAAATTATAAAAGCAAGGTAGCTTCTGTTTTCTGTCATTGAAGCTATTTTTTGATGCAGAATAAATATACCATTTTTAAATATTTAAAATTCAAAAATATTATTTAAATGTTCGATTATCACCAAGCTTCTTGACTTTAAACTTTTATATGGCCACGAGTGTCACCCAGCTCATGGATCCACATTAATAAAGTGGATATAGTTAAGACAAGTATATGGTGTATGATTTCATATTGATAAAGTATTTCCAGTTAATAGGCGAGTATAATTTGAATTTAAAGTGGGTTTTTTTCCATTTTCAAATAGATATGTAGATACAAAACAATATGCACTGAGATACAACATTCTTTTATAATAAAGTAAATTTAATTGGAACAACTTTTACTTTGGGATTTTATATTTTTTAATCCTTTATCACATAATATCATAATTATAAAGATTCAACAATTCCAATTTAATAATCCTATCGGCCTCTCTTTGTATCTTTTTTGGGACAATTGCTAGTTTATATATTTTTAATGAGATTCAAGGGAAGGAAATAGGGTTATACCTCAGATAGTATATTTCAGAAGACCTTGAAGCATTGATATGCCTAATTAGGGGAAGCCAATTTTCACTACACCATCCTTGTTGAGGTTATGCAAATCTTTCATAATCTCAAGTGCTTTTTCTATTTTTCTCTTTTGATAATGATCTTCCCTAGCGATGATTTTTGCGTTCTCTAAACAAACATGATGCTTGGTTTCCGAGGAGTGCTCTGCATGTGTTGAACTGCGTGATCTCCCATTATTAATATTTGCTTCCTGCTCTTTAAGTTTTTCTCTTAAAGAGCGCCATGTATCTCCAATATAACCTATGTCACAAGAACAATCAATCTTATAAACTCCCTTAAGTTGTTGTTAATCTATGCTATCCTTGACAAGCCTCATTCTTTGCTTAATTGTTCCACATGTCATAAACTGAGTGAATATGTCTTTCTTTCTTAAAATATTAGTGATCTTATCTGTGACTACTTGAATGAATGGAAGGTAAACTTTTCCACAATTATCTCAAGGGCCATTGTAGAGGACCTTTCCTTCATCTCTTTTTATAGCTCCCTTAATATCCTTCTCTTTGTATCATATATCCTTAAAAACAGTTTTAAGTTCTTAATCTCTTCATTAACGTGATTAGAGTCAGATATTCGAAGGGCCCTAACAGCATGAGTGTTAACGAAACCAAATTTTTTGGATGGATGATGGTACGAATTAGCATGAAGATAGCTTTCAGGGTAGGTTTTCTTCTGAGGACTTGGTGTCCCAAAGTACCATCCTCCTTTCTGATAACAAGGACATCTAAAAAAGGAATTCTATTGTTTTCTTCAGGCTCCATAGTAAACTTAATTTCTGATGAGATAGAGTTAAGATGATTAAAAAACTTCTCAAGCTCAGCCCAACCATGAGTCCATTTTAGGTTGGTGTCATCAACAAATTTCTTCCACCATGCTAGTTTCAAAGGGTACGAGTCAAGGGATTTCTCTCAAAATATTCCATGTATAATTGGCAACATCCCTACTTTTGATAATTCTCCTTTTTAGAGGATCCCGCAACCAGTAACCTAACTAATTATCAACATATCCTAATAAAATGTATTTAAATGACTTTTGATCCAACTTGGACCTTTGTTCTTTATAAATATGCACATACCCTTCACAACCAAAAAATTTCAAGTGAGTGTAGCTTAAATCCTTATTAGTCCATACCTTTTCTAGAATGCCACCATCGAGTGAATTTATGAGAGAGCGGTGAACTTTTCAAAGAATGATTTATTAAGTAGCATGTTGTGTGAACAACTTTTTTCCAAAGATATTTAGTAAAAATAGAATTTGAAATCATACATCCCACCTTTTTGATTATCATATGATTCATTCTCTCAATCGTTCTACCATTATTTGTTCTAATGTATCTCAATAATTAGTTAGTTTCTCTTTCAATAGCCACATGAAAATTCATAAAAGTATCTAGAACTTAATATTTTCTCTTAATAGGGAAATCCCACACCTTTTTTGATGCATCATCAATAAAAGCGACAAAATAAGAAGCTCCTCCTAGTTATTTTATATTAATTGGGCCACAAATATTAGTGTATCAAATCTAATATTTTTTTATCCCTTTTATGGCTATCTTTTATAACTGATACCCTTTTTTGTCTACCCATAATACAATGTTCATAAAATATAAACTATGTAGCTTTTATATCAAGCAAAAGATTTTGCTCAACTAGAACTTTTAGTTCTCTTTCAATCATGTTCCCAAGTATTTTGTGCCACAAATTTGTTGTGGAATCCTCCCTTATAATCACAACACCATTTTACTTTTGCAACCTTGATTTTAAGGTATAAAGAGTTCATATTTTCTTCCCTGTTTTTGAACAAATCTTTCTTGCGGATAAGACTGATCTCCCTAGATCTAATACCCAAAAATAAAACAAAACAAGACAGGAATACATGACTTTCCCTAAGTCTATTTCCATCAAATCACAGATAGAAATAGAAGAGAAATGAGCTCATATGTTTTTGTCAAAGTTTGGCCTCACTTGTTTCTCAAAATGTTGTAGCTTCCAACCTTGTCCTCAATTCTCACTAAGAAAAGACCTGCAGATAACACAAACAAACAAGCATAAAATCACATCTACTCCAAATATAATTTGTCAAGACTTATATATATGATCAAGGAGATATATACCAAAAACCATGAAGCATAAACAATGATTGTGGGAAAACAATATATAATTGTATTATCATAAAGGAAGTGGTTACAACTTGATGCATTGATGCCGTAGAGTTCCCTTCCAATGAGTCATTTTTTCAATACCTTGTTTTCAAAAGCTTTAGGATCATAAGTTGGATACTTTAGTAGAGTTTCAATAAGAATCTTAGAGCCAAAGCCTTTTTGAAATCAACCAAGAGTCGTATCTCAATGAAATATGGTTATATTTATGGATTTAGAGGAGGCTAAGAAAATAAGGTTATGATATAGTAAAATTAGGGATGTGATCCAAATCCAAACCAATCAGGATAGATGCCATCCACAAGGATTGTCTTATAGAATATTCTTGTTCTTTTTATTTTTTCTTTTGTAAAATAAATATCGTACATATTGAATGAGAAACCTATGATAGTGTCACATCTTGTAATTATGCAACCTATGACAATAAGATATGTCACACGTTATTAGTGTGCAACTTGCAACATCATCTTGAATTAGGGTTTCTTAAAGGGATTTGAACAAGATTTTTCTCCTTCAGGGAGAGGATCTTCTTCGATCTTCTCAAGGATTAATGAAAATAATACTTCGAATAAAGAAGGATAGGGGTATGAAATTAATTTCCATAAATGACAAAATAATGTGGAATAGAATACCCACTAAATTATGAAGTTAGAAACGGATTGATAATTCAAATACTTTGTCATGAAAAGACATTGAAACAATGAATGGGTGAGTCAGAAACCTTCCAACAACAATCAATGAGGTATAATATAATAATATTATCTTTGAGGTAGTCATTCCCATAGTCAGAATAAAAGTGCCTAAAAGCGTATTTGATGGCTTGCAAAGATCCATGTCAAATGACAAAGGTCATGGCCACAAAACATACATCGTGGATCCATGCCCACATCACTCAATATGAACATAGCCACCAGACATACACTATGGATCTATGCAACTTTCATAAATACTCAAAAGAGTCCATTGTAACCTGGATGCAACAAACATAATCCAGGGTCTTCGTTGCTATCTTTTCAAAGTGAAAATCTAACCATGCGAATAAATGTGTTGAGGTAAAACATGGTAGAAATTGTTTGATTATGAGCCAATGATGGAAATCATTAACAGACATGAAAGAATCCACTAATAATGAAAATGGCTCTTAAGTTTCTCAAGTATATTCTATTAAGCGTTAATAGATGATATGAAGTCAAACACTCATAAAATCATTTGATCAAAGGTCATGCCAGCTCTAAGGTATTGAATGGTCTCTAATTCAAATTCTCATATAATGTGTTAAATTCGATAGGAAGTGATTCGTCGTGGGAGGGCCTCGATGTATCTCTTATCAAAGACTTGAAAGAGGTACAAAGATGTGAAGTAAAATGAAGCACATATTGATTTATGACTTACTCAGGGATGGTTGACATGATAGAAGGCTTAAGAACTATGAAAAACTAGCTAACTCAAGTTGAACATCTCTTGAACATATTGTCAACATGATAATTATCTTGGAAACACTAACTCATAAAAGGGATCACATAACAAAGTGTAATAGTTTTGAAGGAATATGATCGACAAGATACAAGTGGATTTCCCAACCTTGACACAATTAAAGAGTGAAAGGGTGTCATGTACAAGAGTGAATTGCTACCATAAAAATATCCTCCTGGTTCATGTGCAAAGGACCCAAATCCTATTTCATCCTTAAATTATTAGTGGTCTACAAGTCTACTAGTTCTTTTGGTCTTACGTTATGTTTTGTATTGTCTCAATATAACTAGAACTTTTAGTTTTGACTCTGAGTTTCCTTTTGGAGTATATATGGGTGATTCTCATGGTTTCCCTAGAGTGCTTTGTAAGGTAACATAAATTCCCTTGAATATAGTTTCTCAATTGGGTGTCTCTATGGAATTTTATCTGTAAAGACTCTTGGGTTATCTGAAAATAGTTGGGTTGAGTCAGGGTGCCTCTACCTCTCGATGTATTCCCACTTAACTAAAATTCTACTCTAGGGATTGCGATAGTAAAGTGGTTGGGGTCGATTGCCTATAAATAGTAGGAGTCCCCCTATATGATAAGAAGAAACAACATTGCATGGTTGACCTACATAATTTGGATTTGAAGACATTTCGAGGCAATAAAGTTTTTTAATTTACAAAGAAAAAATAAAGTTAAGGCATTGTGGAATGACAATTGTTGGTATAAATATTTTTAAATATAGATTATCTAAGTTTTTAAGTGCTCATAAATTTCATAGTTATGAGATTAATTTTAAAATGGCTTTTTTTCTCTTTTCCAATTGCAAGTTTTTTGTGGTTTAAAGGTAAAAAAGAATCAATACTTATTTATTATTCTTTTAATTATCATGGGAGGGGTTCTTATTTTAGAATATGGTTTGATAATTTTAAATCTAATTATTAATAATTATTAGGTGGATGGTATAGAATTAACCTCCACAAAATGTCTATAAAATATTTTTAGTAGTTGAGATAGAGGATTGAGATTTATCTCTAAATTACTAATGAATTTTTACTATTCAATGTAATTAAAAAAAGTGTCATATTTACAATTGTTAGATTATGTTTCCATTTATGCTATTGAACTCTTATAATTTATTGTTACTTTATTGTGTTTTTCTTATTACATGTTTCTTTAAATGTATATATGTTTAGCCCATATATTAATTTTTTTATAAATAATAATAATAATAATAATAATATTTTAAAATAATGTTAAAATTTAATTAATGTATATGATTCTTTTAAACCTTCTCAATGTTAGATGTATTGTGAGGTAAGCATTTTGATGTTTATTGTGATTTCATCCCTATTGATTTTTTCCCAGCTATTCAATTTATATGACCACACTAATATGTAGATCATGATACTTCCAATTTTACATTTACAGGAGCCCATTGGGGGGAGCTCAAAAGATAATCACAAGTACTATGTAAAACCAGGTGATACAAGGTTCAAATCCTTCTTGGGTCAAGCCAACAAAAAAAAAATCTACTTTGAAAAAATGTTTAACTCTACTTTAAAAGTATGCCCAAGTTTTTTTCAAACCCACCTCTCAATATTTTTAATATTGATTTATGAATTTGTTTAATCATTAAACTATTATTTTTTATTTTGTATAATAAATATCCAATTAATACTATGATTGTAAAATGTAGATGTATATATTTTTACTGTAACTGAAATAGATATATATTTAATTATTATAATTGGTAATAAATTGTTTAATTTTAAATTTTGTAATGTTAAATTTAAATAATTTAAAATCCACTCCATTCTATTTTGGAATAGGATTTTCATGGTTTTGATTTAATTATCAATATTTTTTTAATAAATGGGTAGGTTTTGTTCTATTAAGTCAATTTGGTTTGAAAGCTAGAACCTTTTACAACTAATACAAAAATTGTCTTCTACTAAATCCAAAAATACCAAAAAACACATGAGACTCCAACATTTCGACTACATACTGTTGTTATGACATAAGTAGTCTTATATATATGCTAGAAGACACATAATATTTATGAAAAATTAAATAACATAGATTAGAACGAAGAGATAAGAATAGTCTTCAGCGATTGCACCAGGTGCAACAATGACCACATTTTCATTGTCTTCTACAATGGGAGGCAAAACGTTGTGGCCAGTTCCTCACACATTTCATCAACCCTCATCACATGTTGTACTGGTACTTCTATCTAGGGCACTCCAACCTTTGCAACTGTCACTTTGTTTCCTTTAAGAACTGGTGCTTCTTTAAGAGGGATTAGTTATTCAAGTTTAAATTCCAGACGATCAAATGAGAGCTTGTCCATTTTGGTCTAGAGCAAACCAATTTTCTAGTACAACAGAGCAAGTTGGGCTTGCTCTTCAACATTATTCATTTCTCCCTATCTTGAAAGAAAATTATGACACATTCCATGGTGGTTATCATATGGACTAGGTGTCGACTGAGATCATTACCCTTTTATCACTATGGAACTCCATTTTGAGGCTAACGCTTTGTTCCTTTCTACCTTCTACAATCATGGAAAACCAAACTCAAATTCTTTTATACACATTGAAGAACAATTCTTCTTTATAATGATGCATGTATGGCCCTACTGAAGACATGCTTCTCTCATCGATTTTGTAACAATAATATTCCTTGTACATTCTCCCTTTCAGGCAATCATGTCCTGTTTTAATTCCTCTGCCATAAATGGCCACCTTCATTGAACCTAGTTTCTTCAATCAAAATTACTGTATATGAGAGATATGATTTGGAAATATCCCACAAACCTCCATATTCAATAGAATTACAGTTGTAATCTCACAGGCCTGGCCCTTTGAGACTCATGCAACGTACATGAACTTCAAGATTTACATCTCCTTTATACGTTCTCCTCTTCATCCATTCCCTTCTGGAGTTAATACTTATGCAATTATAGGCCAACTCCATTAAATTCCATAAATCAAATCAATATAGCTAGGATCCAGGGATACAACTAACAAACATTCATGTCCCTTAATATTTAACATGGTTGAAGGTCTTATTCCACTTGTTTTGAATCCTTGTGTTGGACACATGATCCCTTAATGCAAGCACACAAACCTAATGATCAAGTTTAATTGAAGTCTAGGAAATCAATATTAGGAGGATCATTAATCCAATTTGGGATTTGACACTTTTCCAACGAGTTTCCCATTGAAAAATGTGCAACAAGAAATGCTAAATTTAGAAAGTGCGAAAAATAGATCTACTAAAAATAGCATGTCGTAAAATAGCAGTTTGGCCAATGAGAATTTTGGCCACCTTGGGTGAGAGGTGAAACTGCTAAAAATAGAAACTTCTAAAAATAGCATTTCTGGGTCCCTTCCTATTTTTAGCAGTCCCTGGTCTAACTATAGGAAGTAAAAACGAATTTGTCCTTAACAACAGTTTAAAATATTAATTAATTAATTCTCCATGAGTTCATTAGTTAAGGAAAAGCAAACTTGAAGTCTTTGTGAGAACATGCAATTATTTTTACACTAATTGGGGAATGTGTCCTTGATTTTCTCCACTAATTGAGGAATTAAGGATGAGTTCTATATTGAGAGGATCATTTGACTTACTTTAATTTAGTCAAGTTCAATTAGCTTAATTTAACAAGTTGTTAAATTAATGAGATATAGTTTGTTGATGCTTGCATGCATGTGATAACTATTATTTTCAGATAACTGTATATTCACTCATGGGTAACTCATGCATGCCAGTTCTGTCAGAGACCCAGTTGAGATCAGATGTGGGACAGTGTACTATCAGTTGGATGAATACTTTTCCTATAAAGTAAGCTCATCCATGATGAGGATTTATCTCCTTCAGGTTTGTGCAGTTAGATCAGAAGTTAGTGAGTGTGTGAAGAGGCCAATTCACATAGGTGGCAGCACTGGACCCCAGGGAAACTGCACAAGGAAATAAGAGGCTTGGAGGGCATAGGAGAAGGTTTGTGAGAAGCCTTTGACTATCTATGAGTAGCAGAGAGATTATATTCATAGTTGGATGGCTTCCAAGCGAAGTCTTTGTGTAATTGGACTATATTTCCATTTGTATGATAATACAAAGATGGGGTTTTAGGCAGGTGCTTTCCCCGGGTAAATTCTTCTGTGTTATGTGTGATTGATTCCTTCTTATCGGTTATATGTGTTCTTATTGATGTTGCTCATGGTTGATTAAGCTTCTGCTAAATTGTTTGTAGAAGTACATTAAGTGTTTTGTTTTAGTACATTGCATTACCAGGCTGATCAATCGGTGGGAAATTTCTACATGGTATCAGAGCACAGGTGATCAAGGAAGAATAATATAAAAGAAGATGAGATTTCAAAGTTTTGAGTTTTGGGTTGAGAGTTTGCAGAGAAGATCTGAAAATTTCTGTACAAAATTTTCAGAAACAAATAGCAGATTTGGGTTCCTTGTAGAAAAATACCCAAAATCAAAAACAAAAAAATACATTAATCTTTCCGCTTAATGTTTTGTAGAAGTTGGATTCCTTGCGGAAAAATGGATAATTGATGCATGTCAATTTTGTCAGAGACCCAGTTGAGATCAGATGTGGGATAGTATACTATCAGTTGGTTGAATATTTTTCCTTTAAAGGAAGCTCATGAGGATTTATCTCCTTCAGGTTTGTGCAATTAGATTACAGGTAAGTGAGTGTGTAAAGAGACCAATTCACACAGGTGGCAACACTAGACCCTAAGGAAACTGCACAAGGAAATAGGAGGCTTGGAGGGTAGAGGAGAAGGTTTGTGAGAAGCCTTTGACTACCTATGAGTAGCAGAGGGATTGTACTAAGAGTTGGATAGCTTCCGAGCTAAGGCTTTGTGTAATCCGGACTATATTTCCACTTGTACGATAATACAGAGATGGGGTTTTAGGCATGTGCTTTCCCTGGGTAAATTCTTCTGTGTTATGTGTGATTGATTCCTTATTATCAGTTATATGTGTTCTTATTGATGTTGCTCATGGTTGATTAAGCTTCCGCTAAATTGTTTGTAGAAGTAGATCAAATGTTCTGTTTTATTAGATTGCATTACTAGGTTGATCTATAGATGGGAAAAGTTATACATGGTATCAGAGCTAACTGATTTTTAGAAAGATTTTATAAAATTCTACATGGTATTGGAGCACAGGTGATCAAGGAGGAACAATAGACAAGAAGAGGAGATTTCAAAAATTTTGAGTTTTGGGCTGAGAGTTTGTAGAGAAGATTTGAAAATTTCTGTACAAAATTTTTAGAAAAAAATAGCATATTTGGATTCCTTGTCGAAAAACACCAAAAAAAAAAAAAAAAAAAAAAAAAATCGGCTGAATCGGAGTTCGGATGAGAGAGATATCGCTGATTTAAAATCATCTTTTTTTCTAGAAAATTTTGTGATGCCAACAAAGTGGAAATAGATTGGTGTGCTAGCCAAGAACTTGTATCCACTTGAGGTATAAGATGCATGCAAAGACTTGAGGAGCAAGGAAAAGGTTAGATACTTGGTGGTTGAGAGGGAAGCAAATTACCTCTCAACATACAACGCCAGAAGAAGTCTCAGACAATTGTGGAGGAGCCATGATTGGTGCAGCAACTTCAAGAGGTTGTGGAGAAGCCACAATAGGGGAAGCTGAGTGGAGATCAAGTAGAGACATCTACTCATGTGGAGACCTCCAGTAGGGGGAAACTTCGAGCCGAGTGGGCAGAGGGATCACATGCAGCCATACCTCCAGGTAGGAGGTGGGGCGATATAGAGTGATCGTCCCAAGGAGGAGGCATAAGATCCTTTAGGTACCCAACCTCTTAGATGATACCTTGCTACGAGAGCTTCGATGTGGAGTAGCAGGAACTGACTGATCAGGTAGAGACAGATGCAGATGGAGTGGAAGAGAGAGCTACAGCACAAGGAATCGCAAGACAACGCAGAGCATGTAGGCTGCATCAATGTGAGAGGCACAAGTGTGTTGCACAGTGCTAGGTGGCATAGAGAGGTGTGCAGTGATGCGATATGCATGGAGATGTTGAAGTAGCACAGATGTTGGAGAGGAAGCACTCGTCAGCAGCAGGTAGAGCTTCAGCATCAGAGTATGTTTCTAGCCCAGTAGAGAGGTCAATTGGGAGTGTTTTTGTTCCGAGAGTTTCAGGAACAATTGGACCAGGTAGATGTGTTACATGCAGAACATTCCAGAGGTACAGGATTGGGTTCGAGAGGAAGCCTTTCTTGTTGAGAGGGAGTGTTGAAAAATGTGCAACAAGAAATGCTAAATTTAGAAAGTGCTAAAAATAGATCTACTAGAAATAGCATATCTAAAGATAGTAGTTTGGCCAATGAGCATTTTGGCCACCTTGGTTGAGAGGTGAAACTGCTAAAAATAGAAACTTCTAAAAATAGCATTTTTGGGTCTCTTCCTATTTTTGGCAGTCCCTGGTCTAACTATAGGAAGTAAAAACGAATTTGGTCTTAACAGAAGTTTAAAATATTAATTAATTAATTCTCCATGAGTTAATTTGTTAAGGAAAACCAAACTTGAATTCGTTGTGAGAACATGCAATTATTTCACCACTAATTGGGGAATGTGTCCTTGATTTGCTCAACTGATTGAGGAATTAAGGATGAGTTCTATATTGAGAGGATCAGTTGACTTAGTTTAACTTAGTCAAGTTCAGTTAGCTTAATTTAACAAGTTGTTAAATTAATGAGATATAGTTTGTTGATGCTTGCATGTATGTGACAACTATTATTTTCATATAACTGTATTCACGCATGGATAACTAATGCATGTCAGTTCTATCAGAGACCTAGTTGAGATCAGATGTGGGATAGTGTACTATCAATTGGATGAATATTTTTCCTATAAAGGAAGCTCATCCATGATGAGGATTTATCTCCTTCAGCTTTGTGTAGTTAGATCAGAGGTTAGCGAGTGTGTGAAGAGGCCAGTTCACACAGGTGGCAGCACTAGACCCCAAGGAAATAGGAGGCTTGGAGGGTAGAGGAGAAGGTTTGTGAGAAGCCTTTGACTATTTATGAGCAGCAGAGGGATTACTGAGAGCTAGATAGCTTCCGAGCTAAGGCTTTGCATAATCCGGACTATATTTCCACTTCTATGATAATACAGAGATGGGGTTTTAGGCAGGTTCTTTCCTTGGGTAAATTCTTCTGTGTTATGTGATTGATTCCTTCTTATCAGTTATATGTGTTCTTATTGATGTTGTTCATGGTTGATGAAGCTTCCGCTAAATTGTTTGTAGAAGTAGATCAAGTGTTTTGTTTTAGTACATTGCATTACTAGGTTGATCTATAGGTGGGAAATTTCTATGTGGTAATAGAGCTAGCTTATTTGTACAAAAAGTTCTACATGGTATCAGAGCTAGCTGATTTGTAGAAAAATTATACAAAATTCTACATTTCCATGTAGGCCATTAAGCCTTCAATTCTCGTTATTGGAGATGAATCCCTTATTAATAATGCTAGAGTCTATTTACTCATGGGATATATTGATTTACCCTCCTTAAGCCATCTTGTTCCATCTCTCCTTGCTTGATATTGGCTCTACGATTTTCCAGTAAATCTAAAATGGAGCTGATATTTTTTTTGACATTGAAAAACTTAGTGGTTTCGAATTTAGGAATGTGTAGACTTATTCTACGAAGCATGGGTGATTGTAATGATGAAGGGTTTGATTTGGTTTTGTGCACTTGCTTAATAACCAACATTGAATCACCAAACACCATTAGATGTTGGATTTTCTTTGTGATTTACAATTTTAATCCATGCCATAGGGCTAATAATTCAACCTTATTGTTATATGTAATTCCTAGGCCCCATGCAAATTTAGTCTCTAATTCTTCATCGTGGTGAAAAATAACACCTCCCACACTTGTCACCTCAATTTATTTATTAAGATTTATTAGGTGGATGGTAGGGATTAATTTCCATATAATATTCTATACTATTCTTAGTAGTATATGAAAATCAAAGGTTGAGATTTATTTTCAAAGTAGTTTTCCTTTTTTTGACCTTTTGATTAAATTAATTAATCAAAAAAATTGTCATGTGAACATGTGTCATATGAAATGAGTTATGATTTTTGGGCATGTGTATTCATAATACATTATATTTTCCATGGGGTCTTCACTTAATGAACCTCAAACATAACACGTGTTCGTGACATACTAAACAACACCCTTAATTTAACTACATATTGGAAAATATCTCTGAAAATTTCCTTTATTTAACCCCCTATCTATAAGAACCCAAGATACCTTCCCAATTTAAAAATCCCTTACTTTCACTAGATATTGTAGGTATCCATTTTTTCATTAATATTTTTTACACCCCTTTATGTTTATATCCATTTATTTTCATTAACAATGGTAAGAATATTCTGCACCTAGAAAGAACAACCTAAATACTAGGTAGCAGAAAACTTAAAAGTTTCAATAATAAAGAGGAAGATATAAGTTGGTTGATTTACAAATACATATTGTGGACAATTTGAATAGAAAACACATAGTTTTTAACTCTCAATTTTATCTATCTTCTATTGAATACCGAAGCTACAATAGTTTTTAACACTTAATTGTATCTATCTTCTATTGAATACTGAAACTACAATGGCACACCTTTCATCTAGCTTATAGAATAGGAAGAGTAGAGAAATTATAATGAATATGGATACATGCAAAATCCTATCTAGTTGGACTTTTCCAAATCATAGCCCTAACCTAATCACCTAGTGCACCATAGTTGCATGGTAAGAGTGCCAAGTAAGTGTGCCTCCATCAAGAGATGAACTGGAGCATGCAAGCATGCATCCCTTCCTTGAGATCTGTGTCACCTACCTAAGATGGGAATTTCTCATGCATAAGTATCCTAATTGACTAAGGATTTGCAACCTATTAGTAAGAACAGATCATGCATGCTATAAAAAAGTAAAAGAAATCTGTAATAATAGAAAAACTCTATCCAAAACCAAAATTGCTAAATTTGAAACAACATCTAAACTGAAATCAATTGAAGGTATGACATGTGTGACCTTATCATGCATGCACCTTCTTCAAAACAATATTCTATTTTACTATCTCCTGTGGAATGTATGTGCCCTCTACCAAGCAATAATTGATATCACTATCTCCTTCAGTTTCCGTCAAACTTTTCATCACGAATGTAAGGAAAGGGTGAAGGTGCCATATCTATTGTCTTCTTTACTACCCCATCATTGGGAGGATCACTAGCGAAGCAACAAGTAAAAAATCCTAACACACACAATAGACATAGATCATAAAGGTATTAGTAATGTGATGCATGTTTTTTTCTAGAAAAAGGTTGCTTGCGAGTGGGAGCGGAAGCGGGAAGCTGGAGAAGAAGTGGGAAGTGGGAGTAAAAGTGGGAAGTGAGAGTGGAAGTAGAAGCGAGGAGTGACATTTTCAAAATCTCCCGTGTTGGGAGCGATTTTGGGAGTGGATTTTATACAATATATATTTTTATATATTTTGATTCATATATGTCAACAAAAGCATGTAGAATGATGAATTTTTGATAAAAACATAAAAACATGGATTAAACCATATAACATCATTCATCTAGTAGTTATAATCTTCATCAACCACAGGTCCACAAATTACAAGTTCTCATGTATATAGAATGTAAGGGTGCACATAACCAAAATAACATCGATTGAAATATATCTCTGAACCAAAAATACATTAACAAATAGGCTTTGGATGACCTCTAGCATCCAAAATAATCATGCTACAATAAATACCTACATATCATCAAAATCATTGCCTATCTTGGTGTCTTTGTCATTAGTATCACCCTCTGAGCATTAACATAAGATAGAAAAAACGTAGCATGCCAAGTCAATATTTTCTTTAAGTGACGAGTACATTTTTAGTAGGGTCATGATAGAGGAGTTTGAGGGCTTAGTTCTTTTGATGAAATACAATTTCCATACCCTAATACATGACAAAATCCAATGGAAACATTGCAATCCCTCCGATCCTAAAATATTGAAAAACTAATAAGTCTACTAGATTTTGAGTGAGATCTAAAATTCTACTTTATCCATTTGAAATCTAATGAGGTCAGAACCATTCTAAAACATATTGAGTCATTTCATGTTAATGTTAAAAATTTAAGTAAAAGGATGAAAATGAAAGATAAGGAGAATGCCACTTTGACTTTAAGAATTTAACATTATCATGAATTGCATGTCAATATTAGCGCCATAGGCTTGAATATTAGGCTACTATGGAGGTAATATTAACATTTTTTTTCTTTCCCCCTCCCACTCCCAATACTCCCACAATCCCCCTGAACCTCGATATCTCCAACCCACTTTTGTTTTGCCTCCAGGTGGCCAATTTATTGTATAAACAATACCTTATAATACACATATTTCTATACAACATATAAAAACTCTTTACCCCCCTATTATATGTTCAATATATTTTTCATTTTTTCATCATTGTTTATGCCCCAATACGAATGCACGTGATATGGCATTTATTTGTTAGTGAAGCCCCTATGGTATCTTCACATGGTATTATAACAAGACCTATTTATAGATTAAAAACATCCATGATAAAGTGGGGGTTTATCTCCATTGTTAAAAATCTTGTTTACATTTTTTTAAATGTATATATTAATTCTTTTTATCATTATTAATAATAATAATTTTAAATGAAGTGATAATTTGATTAATTTTTTTGATTTTTTTTTTATTTTATCAATTTGATAATGTATAATGAAGTAAGTCTTTTGATTCTTATTATGGATTATTCCTATCAGCATTTACCAACCGTTTAATTTATATGGTTGCACTAGTATTTATAATATTTAGCATGCATGTGTGTAAAGAGCCTAATTGGTTCATTATGTTAATTAACCATGATACTTGTCAATCTCATGCATGGTCAATGTCTATTATGTTCTAACTATATGAGATTTAATAATTATTCTACTTAATATAACAAAAGTTTGTTCTACTAATTTGTGTCTCATGGTGATGAATACAATAATGTATACAACATTGTGTTTCTTAAAAATGCATTAAAGTTTTGTTTGTTTAGATGAATATGATTAAATGCTAACTAATTTGGATTCTACACTTCCATTAATATACAACATTCTATACATTAGTTAATTGACAAATATTCAGGTGAGACATACTCAATCTAAAGGGTTGAATATGTCAACAAACTAGACTAGTTTGGGGAATTGTTGGACATCTGCATATTCAATGTCTATCATAGAGCCAATTAGGACCACATATTCTTTGTCTATATGAGTATAAGAAAACATCACTTAATTATAGGAGTGATAAAAAGTTTTCACTTAAGTTTTATGGACCCTATCCAATTCTCAAATGTGTTGGGTGTGTTGCTTAAAAATTTCCTCTTAGTCCACTGTAAGATCTACCCAAAAATTTCATGAGAAATGATTGAAGAAAATGGTATGTTTGAATTGTGAATTTCAAATTTTTCCTCCTAGAACTATATGAAGAGGGTTCCATTTGGCCACAATAGGAGGCATTTGTAGAGAAAATATAACATTCTCTATTCGACATATGTTAGGTCCCTATAATACTAGTGTAGCCCCCTTTATTCTTACTGTTAGTGTGCGCCCCCTATTTTTATTGTTAATGTAGCCTCCATATTGTTATTTTTGTGCCCCATAAAATCCCACTATTTTTACTATTGTGCCCTTACATTACTATTTTTATGTAGGCTCTAATTATATTGTGACCCCTTAGACTCCTATATATATAAATGAGGTCTTATCATTTGTATCATCCAAGAATTGTTCATTTACATGATTTAAAGGAGGTTTCCCCCTCAAAGAATATAACTTTCAAGTCATTGATCTATCTTTTCTTCTATTTCATGATCCGGTTGCATAACATTTGGTATCAAAGCTTTGGATTCTAGGATTTCATTGCTTCAAACACGTCATCTTGGAATTTTTTTCTAAAACTTTTTTTCTACGAGGATTCAAAAGCTGAAATTTTTATTACATGGATCCAAATATTGGTGAACTTCATGTAACATTTTAGATCTTGGTTCGCTATATTTTCAGAGATATGATCTGAATGATTTAGGGGTTTTGCAGGTTCCAGAATTCAATCTCAAACATGTGACCTAGGGAAAACGTCATAAATTTGTTTCTAAGCATTGGATTTGAATTTCATAAAAAGTAACTAAAATTGCATTGATTTTCTTTTTCCTTATATAATTTTCAGTTTTGAAGGTCGAAAAAGTGACACGTGACATTTCGTACAAGTTCGCTCTACTAAACTAGTCTATAATCAGGCCATCGTGGGATATCGAGCATAACATTTTCATGAAGAATCAAATTTTGGTTTGACCTGTGGAATTGCAAAGAAGACTCAAAGGGATACCATATAGTTAAATTTCATACCTTGAACATCTAGAATTACAAAGATACAATAGTTTCAATATCAAGCTCCTAAAAAGAAAGAAAAAAGTGTTATTTTTTAAATTTTGCGTAATTGTTGTTTGAAAAATCAGTTTGAAGTGATTCAAAGGGCATAGTGAAGCATAGACATAGTTATTTGATTTCAAAATGCCTTCAAACAAAAAAATGGACACACCTAGTAAGCAACCAGAAATCTCTACTATGTCGCATGAAGAAAAGGAAGAAAAGAAACATGATATATCAAAATTACGAGACCAAGAGCAACAAATTTCACTCTCACAAAGAGTCACAAAAAATGAACTAGAAGTTAACATGGATGGTTTAGAAGAAAAAATAAAAGGCAACATGGAAGGCTTGAAGGATGGTTTAGAAGTAGATATGGGAGTTTTTAAAGTAGACATGGACGTGATGAATGTCAAATTGGAAAGGTTGACAAAGTTACTACAAGAAAGGCTTCCCAACGGTGACAAGGTAATCCGTGAAAATAATGATGAGGACAAAAGGAATATGAATCATGATTTTCAAAAGGAATATGAATCTTGATTTTAGAGACTTCGATGTTGGGTTTAACACTCATCACATTCCAAATATCGAAATGAGAAAGTTTGATGGCAAGGATACGGTAACATGGATACTATAGATTGAGCAATTCTTTGATCTACATGACGTTTCACACACAAAAAGGTACACATTGCATCACTATATTTAGAACAAAACTAGTTTGTGTGTTATCAATGGCTTTGTTCTCATAAATCAATTTTCACTTCAAAATTTTTTTTGGAAGAATTGGTAGAACAATATGAGGATATAAAGAGAAATACCTTCTTTAGCCAATTTATAAATCTTAAACAAAAGGGTTCAATGGCAAAGCATACTGACGACTTCCAAAGATTGAATATCAAGTTAAATGATATTCCAGACGATCATAGGATTGATGTCATCATCGGGACTTTAGAGGATAACATCCGACATGAGGTTCGCCTTTGGGAACATGATCCATTAGAGAAGACATTCAAGGTGGCAAGAAAAATTGAAAGAAAAATTAAGGCAACAAGGCAATATACCACTCACAACTATAAAGATGTAATTGTTGTTTCTCCTAGCCTCCCACAACCTAAAACATTGATGCCACAACATCTGGAGGAAAAAAAGAGAAAAAGGGCTTTGTTATAGTTTTGATACCAAATACATTAAGGTTCAAAGTGTGTTGAGAAGAAATTATTTAACATAGATTGTGAATAGGATGAAGAGAAGGAACAAGAAACAACAAAAGAAGAGGATCTACATCAAGAACCAACCCTAGAGAAAGAAGAAATGAATCCAACCATATCTTGTAAAACATTGGAAGGAATTACCACTCCTCAAACTCTGAAGATACAAGGATATATTAAGACTAAAAAGGTAATATTGTTGATTGATTCTGGTAGTACCCATAATTTTATTCATTCTAAGAAATCCAAGGAAATAAACAACTTTCTACATCTAACACAAAGAGTATCAAGTGATGGTTGTAAATGAAGAAAGTATAAATTTATCAAGGAAGAGTCATAATATCAATCTAATCATGGGGGAATATGTATTGAATAGTCCAATGTTTTCCATTCCAATGATTGGTGTTGATGTTGTATTAGGAGTCCAATGTTTCCAAACTTTGGGGACAATAACTTTTAATTTCAAGAACTTTTCTTGAAATTTTCCTAGGAAGGAAACAGAATTCAATTAAGGGGCATTGTAGGGAAACTGAGGAATATAACCAGCTCTAATGGCATGACAAATCTTTTGAAGAAAGAAAAATAAGGCATAATTTCACAATTATGCTCACTATATGTTCAAACATCGGAATCGTCTATTTCTCTAGAACTCCAAAGAATATTGGACAATCGTTCAAAGGTATTTGAGACTCCCAAAGGCCTCCCACCTATTTTTGGTCATGATCATACTATTCACTTGATTAAAGGAAGTGTTCTTGCATATATAAGGCCTTACAGATATCCCTATGCCCAAAAGAGTGAAATTGAACATATGGTTGTAGAAATACTAGAGGTCCGTATAATTCAACCTAGCCAAAGCTCTTTCCCTACTCTAGTAGTATTGGTGCATAAGAAGGATGCATCATGGTGTATGTCTCCGGATTATATGGAGCTCAAAACGCTCACTATTAAAGATAAATTTCCCATTCTTGTCATTACCGAATTATTGGATGAATTACCTAGAGAAATTTACTTCAACAAGCTAGATCTTCGTTCAGAATATCATCAAATTAGAATGAAGACTGAAGACATTCCAAAAACAACATTAACAACTCATGAAGGTCATTATGAATTTTTGGTCATGTATTTTGGCCTTACTAATGCACCTTCCACATTTCAAGGTTGATGAATTCCATTTTCAAACCCTTCCTTCGAAAATTTGTGTTAGTATTTTTGATGATATATTAATCTACAACAAGCTTTGGAAGAATCATGTTCAACATGTTGACAAGGTGCTCAAACTATTGGAGGAGAAACAATTATATGAAAAAACCTCCAAATGTTTCCTTGAAGTATAGAAGGTGGAGTATTTAGGTCATATTATATCTCATGAGGGTGTTAAAGTAGACCTTAGCAAAATTAAAGCCATTAAGGAATCGAAAATCCCCACAACCCTAAAACATCTTCGAAGATTTCTTGGGTTGATAGGGTATTATCGCAATTTCGTTAAGAATTATGGGAGAATAGCAACATCTCTAACAACATTTCTGAAGAAAGATGCATTTTATTGGACTTCAGAAGCAACTAAGGCCTTTAAACATCTTAAAGAGGCAATGTCCCAAGCACCGGTCTTAACTACACCAGACTTCACAAAAACTTTTAGTATGGAATGTGATACCTTGTGAAATGGAATTGGTGTTGTTTTAATGCAAGAAGGAAGACCCATTACTTTTGAAAGTTATCAAATCAAGGGAAAGTATTCACACAAACCTATTTATGAGAATGAAATGTTGGCAATACTACATGCACTAATGCAATGGCAACCTTAACTAATGGGAAGACTCTTCAAGGTAAAAACAGATAATGATAGTCTTAAATACTTTTTGGAACAAAGATTATCTTCAGAAGAGCAGAAAAAATGAGTCACAATGATATTGGTTTATGACTTTGGAATCATCTACAAAAGAAAAATGTTGTTGCAGATGCACTCTCAAGAAAGGATAAAGATGTGGAAGCATTTCTTTGTTCCATTTCTATTATCCAACTTGGTTAGATAACTAAAACAAGGAACAAATGGGAGAATGAAAAAGAGGTACGGACACTCATTCAAAAGTTACAGTAAGATCCAAGTAGATCTGATACATTTATCTGGAAAAATGATTCATTATGGTACAAAGATCGCTTATATCTATTTAATAATTCTCAACTCAAACAAAAGATTATTTTTGAATTGCACACCTCCCCCTTAGGAGAGCACTTGGGATTTTTGAAAACTTATCACATGGTCAAGAAGGAATTTTTTTCAGATGGCCTTAAATTTGACATTCAAGAGTTTGTGGCAGAATTTTTAGTTTGCCAACAAAATAAAATTGAGACAATTAAGATGTTGGGTATGTTACAACCTTTAGTCATTCCAAGTCAGCGTTGGGAGGAGGTCTTAATGGATTTTATCATAGTTTTACGCAAGTCGAAGGAAATAGTGTCATCGTGGTGGTAGTTGATAGACATACCAAGTATGCACACTTTTGTGCGTTATATCGTCCTTTTTAAGTCAGTACAGTTGCTACTGCATTTTTGTAAACAGTTAAAAAGCTACATGGAAACCCAAAGATTATTGTAAGATTATTTTCTTGTCTTGGCACTTAATCAGCTCATAGCTCATCTTATCATTCGTAATCTGATGGTAAAAGTGAGATAGTGAACAAATGTTTGCAAGGATATCTTCGTTTCTTTGTATCTGATAAACAAGCACAATGGATCAAGTGGTTACCTCTAGCCGAATGGTGGTATAACACTTTCTTCCATACTGCAAAAGAAAATAACTCCATTTATGGCACTTTATGGTTATCACCCATCATTCATCACATCATCTTTAAGATAAAATTATAAGGTTCAAGCAGTGAAAGATCACATTTATCATCAACAACAAGTTCTCCAACTCTTAAAGGATAACCTCACTTTGGCGCATAATCGAATGAAACAACAAGAAAATCAACATCGTACTCAAAGAAGTTTTGGCACAAGCAATTGAGTATTTTTACGGTTACAACCATACAAACAAATGTCCCTCAAGCAAGCTAAGAAGGAAAATAAATTATCACCCAAGTACTATGGTCCTTACAAGGTGTTGCAAAATATTGGTACTGTGGCATGCAAATTGGAGTTGATTGCATCTTCTTGAGTACACCCAATTTTCCATGTTTCATGCTTAAAGAAGGTTCCTGTGACAAGCTCGTAGTTCAAACAGTATTTCCAAAACTTGACAAAGAATGAAAAAACATATTGGAACTTGAAGCAGTCGTGGAAACAAGAACCCAACAACTACAGAATTGATTAATTTTAAAGTATCTCATTAAGTGGAAGAACTTATCCACTAAAGATTCCACATGGGAGGATGTGAATTTTATATAGAACCAACCAAAACTACTCAAGCATTAATGAAAATAATTTTCTTGAGGAGAGAGCCTTGTTAGATCGCTATAATACTAGTGTAGCCCCCATATTGTTATTTTTGGTGTAGCCCCCTTATTTTTATTGTTAATGGGTCCCCCATATTATTATTGTTGTGCCCCATAAAAGAGCACTCCTGTTACTGTTGCACCCCTACATTATTATTGTTATTTAGGCTCTGATTATATTGTGACCCATTAGACTCCTATATATAGAAAGGAGGTATTTTCACTTGTATCATCTAGGAATTATTCATTTGTGTGATATAAAGGATCTTGCCCCCCTCGAAGAGGCAAATTTTCAAGTCGTTGATCTTGCTTTTCTTCTATTATTTTATCTAGTTGCATAACAACATATTATCTAAGAAGCCTTGATTGTGTAGAAGGATATGTGACTTGAATATGCCACTTGGGAATTATTTGTGTTCTTACATTAGTTTTCACAACTCCCAGCCTTGAGGAGATGTTACTTTTGAAGGGTAAGAGCATGCTAGGGTTCCACCCTAGCTCTTATGGTTAGGGAAATATGTTGTTACTTAATGTATAATAGTCATTTTTTAAAAGTAAGTTCTACTAAGTAGTTTATTTAAACCCATTCATGAAGGAATGCTAAATGCATAGGATTTGGGATAGATATAAACTATTTATAATTGTAGAAGCTATGTAATTGATTACTAGTTGATTAATATTGTATATGATTTCTACTGAATTAGAGGTTTCCCACTCAAAGAAGAAAGTCAACATTGCCTAGTATTTATAGTGCCAATAAAGATTTTCCTCTTCATACTACTTCAATACTTTGGTTTTTCTTTGATTTTTTTTTTAGTTGTCAAGGTACACCACAAAGTGTTTTCCAAGGGATGAAGAAAAAATGTGATTATGTTAAGGTTAAAAACATGTTATTTCATGATAGCCTAATTTGAATCAAACACATTATCTCACAATGCACGATTTGCCACATGAGTAGGGGGTTTCTATTTCTTAGGATCAATTGGGTCCTTCATAGATATTTAAGGTTTTTGACTAGTGTTAGAGGATAGAACCTAGTTTTTATGTTCTTTCTCCCTTTGCAATATTGTCAGCGATATAGGCATGTAAGGCCCCTTATGTTATCGATGAATCATCCATATTTCAATTTCTTCTTCATTTCACCTCACAAAAATCCTTATCTATCTACAATCCATATATCTATTGTACTTGAATACCTTTCTAAGGTGTTTCAATTAATGTTTCAAATAATCACCAATTATTGTTTTCATTAAAAAAGTGATGAATATGTTGAGAACCATGGATTTTTGTAAAAGATGATGATGAGAATTAGATGTAAATATTGATTAGTAATAGATTATTAAACGATACATTATTTAATACACATTTATATTTATGAATATATGGATATAAATACATCATATGTGAAAGTCTACAAGGGGTTAGCTCAATTGGTTGTCATCAATGTTGTTGAGAATTTAGATAGCTCAAAAAA